>VXBW01007912.1:145270-155862 GCA_013400375.1 Thinocorus orbignyianus | reverse complement strand
AAAAAAAAAGAAGATACTACCTCTGAGAAGTACAGCATTGGCTTTTTGCCTGCTATCATACAAGAACTCTGCAGAGGCAGGATCAAAATTATTGCTATTACAGCATCACTGAACCCTCTTGTCCATCCTTTTCCTTTACACAATCCAAGGTCACATTCACTATACACCATCCAGCAAACACGTAAAGGACTTCAAAGACCATTCTCCTTTCATACACAACACTAACTTATTGCTAGAAAAAGCTGAAGAGTATGTGTCTGATTAAAAATTTACAATGTAATTAATAAATGTAAAGTTTACAGACAGCTTTCATTCTGACATCTCCTGAATCCTAAGGGCTAGATTTTTCAGCCATAATAATAATAATACCCTTCATCCTTAGTAACAGCCTTCTGATATTTCTGATTGAATTTTCCAGGTTTTTAAAATCAACTGAAAACTAGAATAAACTATGACAATAGCACCACAGTAACAACAACGAATTGCCAGCACAGTTACAGTCTTTACATCCACCACAAAGACCTCCAGTTTTTTAACAGTAACATATTATTATTAATATTAATTAATACAATAAATTCTATCAAATCAATGGGCTGCCATCTTTAATATACTCCAGGATGAGAAAGAAAGTGAAAAAGCGGCAACTGGTCACACAGCTATTGCTTAAGCAAAGGGCTGACGATGCTCAGAAATGCTGGATTCTGCTTCAGACTTTGAAAGGGTGAGTACTGTACAGCACACAGATTTTTATGCCTGTTCTCCCTCAATTCAGGTACAGACCTCTTACTCATACCCTGTCATGCCGTCTTTCTAACCAAAGGCTTTCTGTACTTTTATTATCCTTTCCACTTTCTTCCTCATTTCTCTGCCAGAGCCTGCTTTTCATATGCAATTTTCCTCAAATGCCACTGTCAGTTAAGCAAAGATGTACCATAACACAACCAATGATCAGTCAGCAGCATGACTAATTTTATTAAACCACTTTGCAGCATTATCTCACATGGGAACATTCATGGTAACATACCTTTATTCTTACCTGCAAGAGTATGTTGTCTCCCCTCCTTTGAACACCTTCCCGCAGAGCTGGGAAGTTTTACTCTGTTGTAGTTTCTCCAGGAATACATCTGGGTCTTCCCCAAACAAATAACATTCCAGGGGGTATAATATTGCTGCCTGGACCATTTCTTCTTGTTTCTCTAGCAAGGGGTCCATTTCAGCTGAGTAAATATTTGGCACATGTTTTGCCAAGCACTGTAAAAATGTAGTTTGGAAGTTGAATCTTTCATCACACCACTGCAAGAAAAGTAGACCGTGGATAAGCACAAACAAATAATTAAATTTAAATATAATAGCATTAAGACTTCCACTGGGAATCCAGAATTAGTCTCCACATCAGAAGTCAGTTCTGCAAACAGTAAACCCCAAGAAAGTATGGTGAGTCAAGAATTTCTCTGCTATCTTCCTTTCAGTACCCATCACATTAACCTCTGTTCCCTTGAAGCCATCTACTAAAACACCCCAGGCAAGAGCTGGCAAATGCTGTGCTGCTGTAGAATAATCCACACACTAATTAATTTTCAACTACATGCTTGCCAACAGGCCAGCCAATACACAAATCTTGCTGTTTGCTCAGCTGCCGACAAACGGAAAGAGTAGGAGCAGCAGAGGGTTTCCCCATCTTAGCTGGGAAGTAACTCTGGCATTCATTCCTCATCCTGATGACAGTCACAAAATTATCACAACTCAATGGTCTTTGAAATTGTTACCCTGCGGTAAAATCTGGCTGAAACTGGTCACCAGGGTTCAACAGATACTGAGGAGTAAAAGAGGCCAAATTGATTGTATCAGTTTATTGTCTTCAGAAGATCAGTCTAAATGCTATTTTGTATTTGTAATGTAATTAATAAAAATATCTATGTTTCGGCTTGAGGTTCTTAATTTTCTTCATTTAACTTCCTAATTTCACTTGCAGTTACTGTAGTTCTCTGAACAGTTCTCTTCAGTTGCTCTATTTCTGTTACTTAGCTTCAAGAAACACAGGGGTAAGCTTTCCTGAAAATCTGCCAGAAGTGCAAAATGGATTCTCACACAGTCTAACTCATAAGCATTTCAATCATTCCTGTGCAAAGCTTTTAATTCTATTTAAATGTTGTCCAGAGAGGGAAGAAGGGAAAGAGAAAGAGAGGGAAGAAGGGAAAGAGAAAGAGAGGGAAGAAGGGAAAGAGAAAGAGAGGGAAGAAGGGAAAGAGAAAGAGAGGGAAGAAGGGAAAGAGAAAGAGAGGGAACTCTCTCAAGCAAGCTGGCTGCATTCTGGTAAACACACTAAATTATATCTTCAATCTATACATCACCCAGGAAATATCCATTATATTCACTAGAGAAACAGGAATATTCATTTTCTTATTTCTAAAAGCTGCACCAGGCTAAACTTCAGACCTATTCCATACCCTGTGTGTCTCCAAGGAGACTTAATTTATTCTTTGCGTCAGAATCTGTTTAGTAAACTATATTCAACTGTATAAAATCACACACAAAATCATCAAAAATACAGAAGTTGCCAAATATAGCACTAAATCGAGACTGACTGCCCAATGCTAGCTTGGTTCCCTTGTGCACCAACACTGAAATTCAGATTTGAATACTTTGATCAACACTTGGAGCAGTCCCACCTTCCCTCTGCTCACTCGCTCCTTTACCTGTCAAGTGCTCGGTTGCTACAGATATGAAAACCATGTGGACAAGTAAATTCTTAGTTTTTCTTTATTGACTGTATATTGACTGGCAAGGAAGAAATACAATATTATAGCACTGTCAAGTTCTAACCATCCTATACACAGGATGAGCTGGGAGTCTAGAAAAGCCTACGAGCTGTGTAAAACAGCTGGAAGCTGGTTCCTTCCAGCCCCAACCATGCTGTGACTCACATACCTTCACCAGGAGAAATCTTACTTCTTTCTCTATTTCTATTAGTCTTTCAATTTCTACTACAAGTAAGCTTGACTTAAGAGAGCTTAAGTAACCTAACTACTTAGTTCTACTAAGTCATTTTCAAAATTTGATGCCACTCAAAAATGAATTTGAAAGAGGCAGAGGATCATAAGATAACACAATACAGATAAAAAACAGAATCACATAACTAAAATACTACTATTGGTTGGTTTTCCACAGACCTCCTGGTGCTCACACCCGGCTCACCACAGCCCACAGGCTGTAATTAACAGAGGAAAGCCCAGAGGAAACAGGTCTGAATGTGCTCCACTCCCCTTGATGCTATTCCACTGGAAAATATTTTTGAGCTGCAAACTGAAAATTACTGAATTTAGAAAAAAATCACCTGTGCATACATTTGGAGTAAATTAAGGCTTACCCTTAAATTTTAAGTTTGAAATTTCTATGCTTTTAACTATCTGGATTTGCAACCTTAGTAAAGTTCCTGTGGTAGGATTTTTTGGTCACTTTCGCATTTTTATTAAAAATTACCTGAAGAAACAGTCACGCCACAGTGTGGATCATACAGACATATGCACAGCCCAGAAATAAAACCACTGCAAACCATGACCAGAATGAACTCAGGGAGCAATCGTGGCAGCAGCACCCCACCACCTTTCCTGCCGAGGGAGCAAACCCATGCCAGTCCCACCACCTCCCCAGGCACTGACAGCAGCAGCAGAGGTGACACCTGAGAACCCACGAGCCCACATTAACAAATAGTGTATGTAGAAAACATAAATAGTCTCCTATCTCTTATTTTGTACTTTATACCTCCAGCCTCATCTTCTTTCTTCCTTTAATCAGGCATTCCTGTCACATTCTCCTTTTTTATGATGACAGTTATTCTTAAACTGCATGAAAAAGGGAGAGGAAGGGAGGCAGGAGGAGATGCAAAACTGTTTCTCAAGTGTAAGTGGTTTTGTCAAAAAAGCAGAGATAGCATCCGTTGTGTTCAACACTTTTGATTTGTTCCGTATGACAAAAGCAGTAATCTATAATCTTTAATGGCTCTTCAGAAGAATATGACTACAGAAGTGGTACCTCACGATACTACTTGAGAAAGAATCATTAAAAGATAATCTCTTGCATGGAAACATGCCTTCCTCTGTGGGATCAGACTACTAATATTTCTTCCCATGTGTAAGCACACAGAGATCTTCCCAAAAGTCGATTCCAACCGAAAGGACAGTTTGTAGGCTTTTTCCAAAACCTTTAAATAAGCACCACGTCAGAAAAGGTCAGAGGATGAAGAATTATACTTGTCTACAAATACTGCTATAAAAAGCAAACTGTCTGTCATTGATACATCCAATATATCCATATCCAATGATATCTTTCACAAACGCATTTCTCTAGGAATGCTGCAAATAGTAATAGGCATGAGAGCTAAGTATATACAGAAAAAGAAATAACTTTCCACCTACAGATCAAGCATTAAATGAGATTTCTCACCACTAAGACAGAATTTCTTTATCCTTGCAACAGGTTTATTATGTACATTAATTTCAGCAGCCATTACTTTCATGACAGCTTTTGATTTACATACTAAGCAAAGTTCTGTTTGAATTCTAATGTCTTTTCAAACTAACAGTTTGCACTAGGCAACACTATAAAAAGCAGCTCCACTTTAACTGCACTGATTGACACACTGATCTTCCCATGCAAAAGTGACTGCATAAAATCAAGACTATATTTTTAGAAATAAACATTAATGTCATCAGTGAAAAGAAGGAATATTAATATTTATAAATATTATACAACAAGTTATGAAGGAATAGACGACGCCAATAGTACAAACTAAAACCTGTACCTAGTCCAATGTTCCAGTTTAGTGGAATAGTAAAAGAACTGAGTTTGTACATGATATAAATCTGTAAAGCATGAGACAGCAATATCAGCTGCCTGCCAAAACAGCTGGTAGAAGCAGAATGTTAAAAGTAAATATATAAAATGATGGGGACGTACCGATTTCAAGCAAATGCAATTCAACATTAACACCAAATGCTAAAGGCTGCTTTACTTTAACGCACAGAACAGTTGTTGCTAGTTAAACAGAGATTACTAGGACAACGGGTCCCAGAAAACTATTATTCTGATATTGTCTATCCAATTGAGCAACCATAAAAGATGTTTTAAAAGGATAAACATGCAGAAGTTCTTTGATAAGTACACAGAATACTTAAAATTTCTGCAGAGAGCCAACTTCAAAAGATTTTTGAACTAACATTTTCATATAAGCTTCTGATTTTAAATGTTTAGTTCAGTTTTTCCTTCTCATTATTTTGGATTAAAATTATCCATTTTCTAATGCACTGAAAATAAGATCCAACTGCAGTACAGAACATCTAGGCATTATTTTTACTAAAAATAACAAAGAGACAAGGCAACCTATTTCAACCGCACAGATAGATATTCCCCAAATAAGAGGCCTGAAAAATAAGCACTAAGAATTAATTAGTATATTTATTCTTCCCTGCCTTCTTGCATCAAACTGATTTTCTTTTTTTTTCTTTTTTTTTCTTTTTTTTTTTTTTTTAGGAGCATAAATTCTACAATCTCTGGAGGAGTACGGTTCAGGGAGATAAAAAGGAAGCTTTCTCTAGCTTTTTGTCATGTAAGCACTATGCAGCTGTTTGGGAGGTGTTTCACATTCTCTGACAAAGTACACACAATGTTTCAGTAGAGAATCAAAGCTTTTAAAATGACCGCTTAGAACTCAATTACAAAATACCTGTTCTCTGACTTGTCAGTTAGGTGGCTCCTTTATAGAACATAGTTGGTAACCAGCCAGGGACCAAACTTTGGTCTGCTCTGAAAGAAGTGAATTTGGTTTCAAATGTTATTTTCTATTGGCACACCATGGGCAACATCCAAGACTGTTTAGCTTTGTCCTAACAAAACACCAACTCTGACCTAAAGACATAAAAGAACTGTTTGATCTCTATATTCATTTAAACTTTGGCCCCTAAGCCAAAGCAGGGTGCCAATTAATGTTAAAAGATCCTTTAATGATGCAGGTGTTTGCCCACTGGGCGCAAGACTTGCAACAGCACACACTACTAAAGCTTTGTCTGCTGTGGAATCTTACCCTGATTCCAGTAGCCTCCAACAGCTACCAGTTTAGCCCAGTCAGGGCAAGCCAGTGATAACCAGAGAAGCAAAAGCAACCACCAGTACCATCGGTTACTGTTTCGGCTGCTGGACAGCTAAAACTAATGTCACCTTCAGGGTAAACTCTCCAAAACTCTTTGAAACTGCAGGTCAGGTGTCAGTTTTAAAATCATGCTCACCTCCAATATCACAGGAGCACAGCTTCAGCTCACAGGGATAAGCTCTTAGATGCCAACAAGTGCCCCAGGAGATGTGTCTAAAGAAACCACAGCCTGCAGTTCTCTCTCTGCCATGCTGCAGATACCGTACTGCCTACCAACTGGGCCACTCCAGCCCAAGTATGCTACAAAATCAGCAAGATATTACTAAATAGATTCAACAGGTAAAACAAAGTAGCCAGAAATTCTAGAATTCCCAAGTCTTTGGGGCACGCAATCTAAACACCTTTCACGTTCTAAATTTTTTGGTAAAATCTGTGTTAGGTCAATTGTAATGTACAGTGACATGCATCAACACCGTGGGAAAGGGGAATTCAGTATCAGATATTTAAGATTTGCTTTAATATACAAAATACATATTTTTAATAGACAAGATACATATTTTGCAAAAGCAGTCATTCTCCCTAGAAAAATAGCAAAATTTGCAAATTACCTATGCAGAGTTCTTTGTAGTATCATTTTTCTTTAAGAACAGAACTTCTTTTTCTTTTTTTAAGTTCTGCCTATTCGACTGATTCTTTTTATTTTGTTTCTAAAGAAAAAAAGGAAAGGCTTTGATTCCTTCCTTGTCTGATCCTTAACACCCATGATGTCGTCTCCTACCCTGGAGGGAGAACAAATTTCTATCAAATTTCTTAGCAGCCAACTGCACTTCAAAAAATTGCAGCTATAGTGGATATTTATAAAGCAGTAATTAATTGATTTGCTATAGTTATGTTAAAAAAAAAAGTAACACATGTTAATACTAAGTTTTTGTATTAATGCCCATGTACTCAAACTTGTCTTGCACCCACCCAATTTTCCATCATCATTTATTTTAAGATCCACTGTACACATAGTGTAATTCTGCAGTCAATGAACTTGTAATAAAATCCAGGTACTATCCCAGCATCTCCCAAATGCTTTCACCTGCACAACAAAGCCAACCTGTTTATCCCTAGCTTCTCTACTCCTCTGGGATCTCAAAGGCACTTAAACACTTGCATGTTCTCAGAAACATTCACTGCAGCTATATTTTACAGCCACATAGCTCTTGCAGCATGGTAACAGCATTACAGCAACTGTAATTTGTGCACTGTATGTGGACTTGAGCAAATACAGATAAAAACAGATACTTTCACAATCACATTTCACTGCACTAACAAAAGCCACAAAAATTACTCCAGTTACCTGTTGAAACTTCACGAACTCCACTTCTTGGGCACTGACACGAGCGTACGGTAGACAGTGTTCTGCTAATACATTGCGCTGTTCTAAAAACAGTAGCTTTGACTAAGTGCAATTCAGGGCCTATTTACAAACAAGGATATGCTGGTTTATCTAAAGATGAAATTTTAAACTAATTTAGCTTAACATAAACTGATGTAAAGTAATATGGACACATAATTGATGTTTCATCTGGTCTAAGCAGGTTAATTCAGTTCAGGAGAGGTTAGATCTAAAACTAGAAGAAATCACTGCAATTCCAAAATAAGATGCCCAACCAAGATTTCATTAATCTCAAGAAATAACCTGCATATGACTATGAACACCCCCTCCATATTACTATTTGATTACAACACGGCTACAGAAGCAAGGCTTCTAACATGCATTTTCTCAACAATATAATAGCATTGAATGACACAAACCAAAATCTGTAATACCGTGGAATGCACAAGTGCCTGCATCATGTTTTGCTCTCAGAGACTAAAATTCAAGATCAAGTTCTTTTCCTGCCTTTAAAGAAAATATGCTAACAATAAAGTTCGTTTCTTCTATAACACTACCACACTTAGAACTATACTTTTGTACAGGACTATTGACTAATGACTTCTGAATAAAATCCCTTTTCGTTTGACACATATGTCAAAATTTGAAGATTTAGTATTAATTAACATCTTTGAAATATTTTAGTACCTACAACCTGCTTTTATATTTCAGATAGCAGCCACCAAAGCAGGCAGGAGTCAAACTGGAATTTGTTTAGAATACAGGTGGATAAACAACCAAAAGGCTGAGTCCAGCCTGCAAAGCAGGCTTATATTAAGCCACCACAATGCCTGCTAGCCAACTACTAGACAAGCCAAGTCCAGCCCATCAGTCAGCCAAGAAAACTGCAGATACTGTTGGGAAAGAAAAGAAAGTAAACTTAAGTTTGGTAGCCAGGGTTTACTGCTAGGTCAGTGCCACTGCAACCCAAATTCAGCCCTCTCCTTCAGGACAGCTCAGCTTAGGAAGCAATACACCCACTACAAAGAAGAAAGCAGAGACAGGACCTGACTTCAGCTGACGCAGTGAATCACCAACACAGGTATTTCCAAGCAGAGTCATCCAGCCCAAAGAGTTGGGGTTAAGCGTGCACAGAAGAAACCACCGAGTTGGGCTGGGTACAGAAGAGTTTACTACCTGAGTCATCACCGTCTGCTCTGGGATCAGGCTGGCACCTGCAAAATCATTCAGGTAATCCTGCATCACACATCCAGCACACTGTGAAGGTTTACTAGCCACGCAGCCAAATGTCGTGCTGCGCTGCATCCAACAGCACCCAAAGCCAGAGACGAAAAAGAAGGGCAAGAGTCAGTCTGACTGGGCTAATGACAAGATTTGACAACTTCATTAAGGCCAAAGCTCTCTCCATTCAGCCAGTTGTTTCTGCTCCACACACCCTCAACTTACCAATTTCAGCACCACAGGGAAAGGACATTCAGATCCAGCTGTGCACAGTGAAAATACAGGTCAAGGTAGGTTAGTTCCACCTAACTAGTACCACCTTTAGTACAGCAGTAAATTGGGTGTACTACTTCCAGATTACAGCCTTCTCTGGCATCGATATAGCCAGGTTTGAGGTCTGACTTCGTGTATCTACCAGACCCAACTAAAATCCACATCCCTAGCCTCCCTTCTCCCTTAACATACACCCCACACTCCCGTCAAAGTTTCTGTAGTTTGCTTGGATATATGGCAGATAACACAGCCTGGATGGCCACCCACCTCTCTTGGAATAATGGTAATTCTAGCCCTCAATTAGCTGAAACCACATAAAAATTACAAGTCAGTTCAACAGT
Organism: Thinocorus orbignyianus; assembly: GCA_013400375.1. NCBI lineage: Eukaryota > Metazoa > Chordata > Aves > Ciconiiformes > Thinocoridae > Thinocorus > Thinocorus orbignyianus. Next base: position 146,498 of record VXBW01007912.1, on the reverse strand, counting down.
ATCGACTTTGAGCAGCTGAGGATCTCTTAACCATCCTTCCCTGTGTTTTTCACACCACCATTATTATGAGTTTTACACATTACCTGGGCTAACTCGGCCTCTTACGTCCTCAGATGATTGCATTCCTTTGCTGATGACTGCAGCTATCACCCACAGCACCTCCCTGGCTCTATACATGGCTCTCAAGCTTAAGAAGTTGCCTGACTCAGGCTGCATTTTTTGAAACTGTAATGTAAGCAAATTACATTTTTACCAGTTTAAAACCAAATTGTTCCTAATCTAGAAACAAAAAATAACCCACACGTAGGCCTGTTCTGGCCACAGAAATATACTTCACTTTAGAAATAGCTCTGTAGTCACAGATTATATCCTTATGATTTGCAGATACCCTTACAATTCTGAGAGGAAAGGTACAACGAAAAATGGTTATTGTCTTAGCATTGCCACCTACAAGAGAGGTTCCAGGAGTGAACTCCTGGAACACCTCCCTATTTATATCTTCCTTATTTTATTAATGGTGTATAGCATCATGTAAAAAGCAGCTATTCCACAGGCCTGACGGTGCCCAACTTTTAAACACCCACAGTCAAGAGTTTCAAAACCATAGAATGTATTCGGGTTGTTGCAGGAAAATGTAACATAAAAGGCAGCTTCTCTACCACACATTGGGACTCCTGTAGCAGAAGAGTTTGTAACACAGTAATCGCTCTGCAAAGCTGCCCAGGGAAGGGCAGGGGGCCCTCACCACTGAACACATCCAGCATCACAGTGTGTTCAGTACGGGAATACTGAACCCATGGTCAACTAAAGTAATTCGCACAAAAAGAGGAGAATTTTGTTCAGCAAATAAACAACCGTCTCCATCTACATCCTTTCTACGCTTCGCTATTTGCTGCTTTGCTCACATTCTGCAGAACAATAATCTGTTACTGGGCCTTTTCCGTACCAAGGTAAATTCACCTTTAATGAGTAAAGGTAAAGCCAGAACAAGGATAAGGGGCGCGTGCATGCGCCACAACGTTTCAGGGGCGTGGGGCAGCCTTTGCAGCTTTATAAAGTTTGATCTCGTTTAATTAATAGAGGTCAAACGGAGACAGGGGAAGAAAAGCAGGCGGTGGGAGATGCTGCCGACAGACCGCTGTCCTCCGGGCCGCCCAGCAGCACCTGGCCGGGCCCAGCGGCCGCCGGGGCTGAGGTGGCGGCGGGCAGCGGCCCGGGAGCGCGGGGG
>VXBW01007912.1:82849-145252 GCA_013400375.1 Thinocorus orbignyianus | reverse complement strand
CCCCCCGCGGCGCCCGGGGCTGCGCTGCGCAGACGCCGCTCGCCCTGCGCGCATGCTCCTCCAGGCCCGGGGCGGGAGGGGGCCGGTGTGGGAAGGCCGCGCCGTGTCCCGCGGACGGCGGGGCTGAGAAGTGGTTCGCAGGCGAAGGCCGGGAGGTGCGGCGAGGCGAAGCGAGCGCGGTCGTCTTGCCCTGGACGGCCCGGCCCGGCCCGGCCCGCTGAAGAGCTCTGTGAGGGGTCGGAGAAGGTCTGGACCGGGCCCGTCCCGCTGAAGAGCTCTGTGAGGGGCTGGGAAAGGCCTAGGCCGGGCTCGGCCCGCTGAAGAGCTCTGTGAGGGGCCGGGAAAGCCTGTGCCCCGAGAGACCGGGGCAAAGCGTCGCCCTGGGGTCTGTCGGGGCGGCCGGGAAGGGGAATTGATGTTGGTGCTGCCTGAAGAGTGACACGGGTGAAATTCCTCTGCGGGCACTTAACCCGCGCAGCGTGTGTGTTCGCTTAGAGCCCTGCGTTAATAACCAGATAATAAATAACAAGTAATTTTCATATACACTGTTGCAAGTTCATACTGTTGCAGCAGACATGGCATGTCACCCGTTTGGGCTCAGCGAAAGGAAAATCTGTTGAACTTTGTGTGAGTGTGAGAGGCAGCAGAAGCTTTGGGCACATGCCTGTCTCCAAGGTCAGTTTGTCCTGGGCGCCTCCTCGGTGCAGTGGGTAAGAGATGCTGTGGGTGCTCTGTCCCTGCTACTCTGGCAGAGGACTGGGTCATGACAGACTGAAGTGCTGCTTGGAGGTTTTCCAGTTTGTTGTAAACTACTCCAGTTGTGCAATTCCCTGTGTTTATACCTTTCCAGGGCCGGGGAAATAGGTGGAATAGCCATAGCTTTGGACCTTGCAGGCATACATACTAACCACCTGTGTCTAATAACTCTGTTTGGAAGAAGACTGACTCCTTCCATTGTAGTCTTGCTGCTTCAAGCCTCCAAGCAACTCTTCCACATTGGGATGAAATTTGCAGGTGACCTTTTTCAGGTGTATTCAGTAGATTTTTCTTGTCATACCTGTCTATGTGTACTCCCAAAGTTCTTTTCTTAAATCTTTAGAATATCTGACTGTAGCTCTTCTGTAGAAGCTACTACTCATCTTCATTTTATGAAGTCACTGCAGACTTATAAATAAACCTTTAAGTGACAGATTTCATTAAGATAAAATTACCCTGGTGATACTGAGACAGATTGAGGCACAAGACATTAAAAAAAGACAAAAGTGAGTTTTGCCATTAAGACACTTAACAATCAATTCAAAGCTTTGTCTAATTTTGTTCATATGTGTTGTGAGTCTATACTCAACCCCTTTTGATGGCACAGCTGCCCCCTGACCAGCAGTGGTGTCTGGACAACAGCTGGGTTTAGGCTGTGATTACCAGAGTCCTCACATTTTAGCATCAACAGTAGAAATTGTGTCTTCCAGCTTCCAATACAGACGAGCAAGAGAAGTAGGGCTGGGATTCCCAGACAGCAAGAAATGCACTCAAGCAACAGAAGGGCTGCTTGTGGTCCCCTCAGCTGCAAGACGGTTGTCCTGCATGGCCACATCTTTGAGCTGAACTGTGGGTGTCATTTCACTGTACCGTGGGACTTTGATAAGTTATACTAATATAAACCAACTGGTTTAGTTGAACAAGAGTTTGGACTTACTAAGCAAAATAGTATAAAAAAAAAAAAAAGATTTGGAACCCACATATGCTGGGAGACAGCAAAACGAGTGGCAGCAAACCTCTGAAAAAACAAGCTGGTACCACTACCCTGGCAGAAATGGCACAAAACACCATGATCTCCATGGTGTCTCTAAAAATAGAGGAAATAAGGACAACAAAATGACAACTCAGATAAATTTTAATAGAGACAAAATGCTGAAGCTTGGCAGTCCTTCTGGAGCTAAAACAAAATGGTCAAGCTCCAGGAAGAAAATGAGCAAACACTAGTTTTCAAGATTAGTCCCCAAAATGGCCAGGATTTCTGATTGTTAACTGTTGATATAAAAAGTGGTTGGTTGGGATGTTCTTTGCAGGGAAGTAGGAAGCAGACATGCAAGATGGAAGCCAGCTGAAAAAAACAAAGCAAACCTACATTAAGTCCCACAAAGGAGCAGCTAAATCATCAAGAACATCTGAAAAAGGGTGTAATATATTGATGAACATAAACTGATCTGAAAAGTGGTTTTGTTGATCAACACTAAAAATTAAATCTTTATCCTAACAAAAATTATGCAAGGAGTCAAGAGAATGAAACATAAGCAATACTGAATTAGAAACTTCTAAGTCTGGGAAGTTGTTTGGGAATATCAAAGAAAACAGCGACGTAAAGTGACAACCTTTTTCAGCTAAATTCATGCTTAAGATGGTGAGGAAAAAGCCCCTGCCTGCAAACACAGGCAGCAGTTAGGAAAGCAGAGTTGACAGCAAAGATTAACTTACCCATTATGAAACCATGCAGTTGTTATGGTAAGGTTTACAATGGTGTATGTGAAATGAAAAAAATGAAAAAGCATTCAAAACATCATAAAAAGACTTTTTATGTCAAGCTAGATTTATGAGCAGGTAGAATTATAAACACTGTCAGGGAAAGGGGAAAAAAAAAGGTGACTGTTTCCATGCTGTATGTGGAAGGCAGTGGGATGAGACACTGATCCCTTCACGTTTTACATCTGTTTTTGTCCCGACCGTTCTTGACCAAAGGAACGGCCCGAGGCCTCCTGACGGCGGACGCTTCCCCCCGAACCGGGAACGCGTCTCAGGGACCGGCGGGGTTTCAGACAACGCTCCGGCCTCTGTGGCCTTTGAGGTCCCCTAGCAGTTTGGGGCCGGCTCGGGGCAGGGGGGCGGCCGCAGCCGGTCGCCGCTGCCCGGCCCGGGAGAGGGCGGCCCGAGGAAACCGCCGAGAGCCGATGAGCGCCCACCCCTTCCCGGCGCTGGCACCGTCCTCCGAGCCAACCATCGAGAGGGGCGGCCCGTCGAGCCCAGGAGGTGGGCCGCGACGCGGAAGCCCTGAAGCCGGCGGCGGGCAGGAGAGGGCGGCCCGGGGCGGGCGCATGNACCGGGGGCGCCGCTGCCGGGTCACGGCCGCCGCCGGCGGGCCCCGCAGCCTGCCCCCGGGGCGGAGGCCGCCAACCTGCTGTGGGTGCTGCAGGTGAGTAGCGCGGGCGGGGCCGAGCAACGGCCCAGCGCGAGGGGCGGTGGTTGGCGCCGCGCTGAGGTAGAGCCGGCCGGTACCCCGGCCCCCTGGGGCTCGGTGGCGGTGTGGGGAGCCCCGGTAGCCCGCCGGGCTACCGCACCTTCTCCCGGTAAACGTCCCCCCTTCGCCTTCCCGGAGGCTGGCAGGGAAGTCTCAGTTACAGGTGCCTGGTCAGTTTGCTAGACTACCCTGAAAATAGAGGTAATTAACACTCATCTAATTATTGCACTAGCCTGTGCATTGCATCAGTACCCCATACTGTGTTATCTGATACACCAGTAAGAAATGCAGGCTCAGCCTGTCCCTTTTCCCTCCCCAAAATCAGGAAAGTTGTGTGGCTGAGACAATAGTTACACAAATTTTTAGCACTATATGGTGCCAGGCCGGGAGAAGGGTCTTGGACATTAGGTTAAATGTACACAGCTTTGTTTCCATGTTGAACACAAAATCCAAATTAACTGGCATGTCTGGGTGCTTCTGTGGCCTCTTCTCTGCCCCTTCCACCCCAGAGCTTTCTTGAAGCAGTTTGTGTGTAACCAACCACCAGCTGCTTACATATAAGCAGGTAAAGGGCAGCTGAGGTGTCACGGGGGTTGCTGAGCAGCTCCTTCTGACAAATAGGCTGCTTTTACTATTTTGCTGTTCTGAAAGTCAAGGATGCTTTGCCTGAGTGTATTAGCTGCAGGCAGTGCTCTTAGCGCACGAGGTGGCATGTTATTAGTCATTTTCTCTCCAATTGCTATGTATTTTCAAAGTCAGTTTTTCCAGTAATTTTTCCTTAAGTGACCTAAGGCTTATCTTTACTGCAGAACAGATTTCAAGATGAGAGATATGCTTGAATTAATATAGATAAAGTCCCTATCTTGAGTTGCTATCTTGAAGAGTCAACTACAGCAGCGTACAGCAAATGCAGAGCTATGCTGACAAGCAGCGTGCACAGCCCCCTGCCTTTCTTGTCATTTTCTCTCTGGTTGAGTTATTCCAAGTGGAGCTCTTCCCAGGATAGGTCATGGCATAGCTAATTTGAGACTTGGCTTTGCTTTCAAGTGGTTGTGTTCTCTTTCAGACGTGCCCTTTAACAGCTGCTTTATCATTTGCCTAACTTGGAAATTAATCAAGCCCTAAATCCAGTGTTTTGCATGATGATATTGTGGGAAACCGGCTTCAGGCTCCCTGGTGACTCCATAGGTCTGAACCTAGGTCATGGCATAGAGCTCAAGATGATGGGTTCCACCCCCAGCAGTTCCTGCCTTGTTTTTCCTCCCATCCACAGGACTCTCTTTTATTTAACTGAACTAAATTGTAATCTTTGTTCTACAATCTTTTATTAATGGCTCCTTCACCTTTCTTATAGTAGCACTTCCTGTGTTACCCAGTGCCTAATAGGCCCTTTAGTTCAGCATTTGACAAGCTTACAGTTGATTTTTCTCCTTTTTCTGTTAGCTGGATGCATTCCGCTGTTGCTGTAGGCTCTGTAATTCTCCCTTGTTAATGTCTGCCTTTCCTGAGCCACATCTCTGGGAGACAAGGAATGTGGATGGTGATTTCTCCTCATCCCTAATTCTCTTCCAACCCATTTTGAGAAAATCACTGCCTATGATGCAATGAAAGAGGCTAAGTTTCCAAATCAGTCAGAGGGAGGGGAAAGACAGAAGAAACGCATCAAGTGGGCTTTTACCTACATTCTGGGAAATTAAATAAGAGCATTGCAAGCTTTTCCCCTTGCACCCTGACTTCCCTTTTGTTGGGACATCTTTTGAAGATAATAATAATAATTAAAAAAAAAAAAAAGTAGGAAAAGCCCTGCTCCCAAGATCTTCATATTTCATGGCTTTTAATTCTTGTATTTCTTACAGTCCCCATGCTGCCCCATACGGCTCTTCTGACATAAGGGCTTTGACTGTTTGGTTCAGAAACGAACAGCATCCTTTACATAATTTCTTGGGCAAACTTTACCTTCATGAAAGCACATGGGATGAGATATAAAGACACTCATTAGCTCCATTAAAATGAATGGGTAGAATGTTAGAAATCCTTCCACCCATTACTGGAAATGTCACACCAGCTACGAAATTGGTTATGAGTATGCTTCCTAGGTAACTTAACCTATCCTTGCTTTGTGGAACTACTTAGTCTTCTGTCTTGCAGCAGGATCACTGTGTTGCACCAGAAGCTCACAGAATTTGAAAGTCAACAGGCCACTTAGAGCCATCAAAACTTACTGTAGATAGCTAAGTATTTCCCCATATTAATGTATGCCCTTAGATTTAAGGAAATTTTCTTGATGTAAATGTGATTTTAGGGGTTAGAGATGCAATATCATATGTGTGCTCTGCTTCTGTTCTCCCCTAGTATCCACTTCTGTTTCTCCCTGTATCCCTTACACTGATAAAAATCACTATGACTGCTCTTGTGTTGCATTCTTATGTGCTTGGCTTTGCAGAACAACCTGGGCAGCAATAACCCTCTACCTGAAACAGGGTTTCATTTTTCTCTTTTGCAGGTGTCAGATATTCATATCAGTAAATTTCGGGACCCCAAACGAGCTCCTGACTTTGAAAAATTCTGTTCTGAAACAATTGATGTAATTCAGCCAGCACTTGTTCTAGCAACAGGTAGGCAATTCAAAAGTGTGAATTACCTGTTGAATGTGCAGTCAAAGGAAGTGCAAATAAGCGAAATTCTAGCAGCTCAAGAGAAGTCCTATAAAACCTTAAGGTATCTTAAGCAATGGAAGTGGAATTGCAGCTGGAGATAGACTGCTAGAAGCAGAAGAGAATAACTTCTCAACTCAGGAGAATTAGTTTTTGTTCAATGTCTTGAGTCTGGCAGTGATTTTAGTGTGTATTGTACATAAAAAAGACATAGTTATGTAATATAGCTCTTGTTCTCCCCACATTTGTTGTTACACCTTAGTCCTTGCTAGCAGCTACCTTCCTTCTTGTCCTCCTGGTAGTGATTCTGCATCGTTCTTCGTATTTCAAAGTACAAAAGTACTGAGTACAAAGTACAGAGTAATGTCTTATTAATCATTAAGAACCAGTTCCATTCTCAGTAAAATCCCTGCTCATTCATATGAGATTCACCTGCATACTAATGTAAGATGGTGTCTGAACATATCGTCCCAAGACAGGTGAAATAAACCTTGCCATTTCATTTGATATCTTACTGTTGCTATTAAAATGGATTACATTTTGGCAAGCAAATCAAAAAGACTTTGAGCCATTACTATATGCAAGGCTTTAGAATCTTAATGTTAGGCTCATACTTTTGTTTCTACAGGGTTTTATTTATCTGCTGCTTGTTTTGTAAGTTAAGAGTTCAGAAATAGTTAGCATTCATCTTTTAACTAGCAGTGCAGAGAGGCATTACTATATGAACATAAATGGATATAGTTCAAATGTTATTTGAAACTTTAGGGGATATGGAGGTTGTGAAGTTAAACAAAGCTTCTATGACTAGAATCCTCAGGTATAATGAATGTAACAATTTTCTTTGGCATGGCGTTAGTAAACATGTGACATGTTTGACAGATATTTGAACATCTGTCAAGCGAACTGCAGGCTGCCACATCTGCCTTAGAAAGTATTTACCCTTAGAGTAACCTCTTGGACCAAGGGACAGGAACATCTGTATTGCACACAGGAGGCCTGTGGCCTATACTAGGAGCTTGGATTGCATGCTTGCCTAGTTACAGTGTTTGTGTAAGCTGTGGAAGCCTCTAGACATTTCTCATCTTTGCACACTTTCAGGTGACCTGACAGATGCTAAAACAGAAGATAAACTGGGATCTGAGCAGGTAGAAGTAGAATGGAAAACTTACCACTCAATCCTGAAGAAATCAAGGGTCATGGAAAAAACCAAATGGATAGACATCAAAGGGAATCATGGTAAGAAGGAAATGAAACATCCCTTTCTATCCAGATTACAAAGCTGATTTAGGTAAGTTAGAATAGAGAGGTAATGTGTTAGTACTACCACGTTAGCAGTGGTTATGAGTCAGTAGACGGCACACTTTGTTTGCAGAAACTTATTGGAGTTTTAGTATCAGGGAGTAAGAGTCTTCATTGATTGATTTTTGTCTTGCAAAGTGGCAGAACGTAGCTTCAGATGTTAGTTTTCCAGGTCATTAGTTTTTGTACCCCATCTTTTAATGGACAGGCAAACTGTAACCTTAACCTTACCCTACCGAAGAAATGGTTTCAATTTACTTTTCATAGACCTCCCCACACAGGCTTAAGTTAAATCTGTCACACGTTCAGTAATTAAAGAAAGTTTAATTCCTATTTCTATTTCTTTTGAATAGAAAGAACTCGTGGAAGTTTGTACATGTCATAGTCGTCACTATATTCTAAGCATTCCAACACAAGCTAAAAACCTTCTAGGGTATATAACCCAGCTATTACAGGAAAGACAAAACTAGAAAGCCTAGCACAGGGGGAAAAAATGCATGCTTTGTCATATACAGCCCGTATATGACTTGTTACTCTTATTTCCCTGTCAGGTTTCTGTTACCAGCCTTTATGGAGAGGTGGACCCCAGTTGCAGTGTGAACCTCCCCAAGTTGGTGTCTATTTTACACATGCTGTTCTCTGGTGCTATTGCTACTTCATTTTCCTTGCATGAGTTAAGTTTTAGAGAATGTACCCAACCTGAAAAGCTTCTGAAAAGCTTTGTGGCCAAAGTGGAGACGTGGTTTTACATTCCCACAACAACATTATCTTTGAATTGAAACTTAAATGAGAAAACTATTCCCACTTTTAGGTCAACTACATCAATTATGTAATATACTCTCTGCACAGTGAGACAATCTGCTTGTCAGTTATGCATTTAAAAAAGAAAAAAATAAATCTTTTCAGTGCCTGCTGAGACTGCTCTATCTCAACAGTTGGATCTGAAAGTTTCTTCATTTCCTTTTTCTCTCCCTTACAGATTCATTCAACATTCCACACCTGGCTAGCGTTCGGAATTATTACAGGTACTTTTATTTACCGTACAGATGCTGTAATATTCAAGGTCAAACTTACTAAACAATTTCCTGTTTTCAGTTATCACGTATATGCTTTTTTGTTGACTTCCCTGTAGTCCAGGATCATAATTACTGTTCCCTCTGTCTTTTCCATTTCCAGCTAGTAGAGCAGAACAGATTGAGAAAACAGAGAATTATTTGCACAGACTTCTTATCTCTTATCCCTCTGTGTTTTGTAATTGGATATATTGCAAATCCATATGTGTCTAGGAAATGTTCTATGCGTTATGTGCTCAGTTTCATGGAATCACAGAATGATATGAGATTAGAAGGGACCTCTGTAAATCATGTACTCCAACCCCCCTGCCAAAGCAGGTCCACCTAGACCAGGTTGCCAGGAACATGAACATGTCCAGGTGAGTTTTGAATGTCTCCAGAGACGGAGACCACCACCTCTCTGGGCAGCCTGTTCCAGTGGCTCAGCCACCCTCAAAGTGAAGAAGTCTTTCCTTGTGTTTAGTTGGAACTTTTTGTGTTCAACTTTGTGCCCATTTCCTTTTCTCCTCTCACTGGGAACACTGAGAGGTGAAGGAAAAAAAGACTAGTCCTTTCCTCTCAACATCCACCCTTTAAGTATTTATAGGTGTCGTATGATACATTTCTGTAATACCAGTGTTCCCAAATAATGTTTTTCCTCCTTAAAACAGATGAAAAAAGACAGAGAAGAATTTACTTTTTAAATTATTTTTTTTCTGCATGCCCAAAAGGGATTTATTTTCATATCATATGAGTCAGAAGTTTCTCTGAACCATTTCTTCACACTTGAGTCATAATTTTGGTATAGCTTTCAGCTTTGACTCTTTGGAACTGGAGGAGGACCTAAATTCTACTTTGATCCAGGCTCTTAAGCCATCCTCTTTGCAGAAAGAACAGATTAAAGATCTGATAGTTCCATTTTCTTCGGTTCTCTGTGGCCCAAGGGGAGCAGATACAATTTGGGTATGTTAGTGCAGTGCACATCCCTGTATCTTTCACCATAGTTGTGACTACATGACAACCAAGTATCTGTCTTCCACTCTAGTTTAAGGCTGCTTTCAGAAGTTAGTGACACACACAGGAAGATGTAGCACTGCTGAGTTTGATGGATCATCCCTGAATTGTTGTTTGGCCTAGACAAGCTTTCTGTTTGGAAAGATACATGGATCACCTGCCCCTAATCCACACTGAAGATGCACTGATAGCAAAATCAGTGATAGCAGATCTCCTTTAATTAAGGTGTAAGATCCTCCTGTCCTGTCACCTTGCTATTTGTTTTGCATTTATGCTGCTGGCCTATCCTTTATCCATGAAAAAAGTTCCATGTTGCTCAGGGAAAGTGTACTTATGCTAACATTTTTAAAAATGCTTGTGTGCTAACCTGCTGTTTGTCTTAACACGTGACCCACATAATGCATCTTCTTTGAAGTGCAGACTTTTCAATGCTGTTGATTTTTAAGAAGAGATTTTACTGTGGTACCAAAATGGAGCTAGATCAAATGCAAGCAATCTTGGATTTAGACTATGCAGGTCATTTTTGTCATTGCCACAAGCTTTCCTAACAGCAATATATCCGTTTTATTTTGACAGGAAATACTCTGCCTGGCATAAAGATGGCTCATTCCATTACATCCACACCACCTCTTTTGGGAATTACTCATTTATCTGTGTGGATGCCACACTCAGCCCAGGCCCTAAGAGACCCTATAATTTCTTCGGGATTTTAAACACGGTATTTTCTAAGCCTTGGCCTTCCATTTTGCGGGTTGTTTTATTTCTATAATGATTTGTTTGGGGAGTTGGTTTGTTTGTTTTTAAAGAGAATTCTCTGAAGGATTCGTATTCATCTAAAAGAGCCTGTACGTTTTTAAGTTACTATACATGTAGGACATTTATTTTGAAAAATTAATGTGCCACAACATACAGAATATCTGTGTTTTGTCTCTTAAGAAATAATCCAGTACAAAAATGTCAAATCAGACATTTTAAGGATGTTACCAGTAGTTTCTTAGCATTTAGCTAGACTTGACTGATAATTTCCTTATACGCTGCAAGGTTTAAAAAACAAACCCAAACCCCAACCTTTTTAATTTCACTCCTTTTTGCTTTATTAGATGCTTTTTTACAGTAATATTACAGATGAGAGAGTTGCACTTATCAGTGGAATAATGTGAAAGATAGAGCTGTAAAGAAATGTGTCATTTAAGAAAGTGAGGTGTGATCTTCTGAGACCATAAAAATGACATGATATTGTTTTGAAAGAATAACATTAATCCCGGTGTTTAAACCACATATCATCTTGGATAACATTTTGCTTCCTTTCGATTTTTCTGTGTAGTTTGTTGATATGCTGTTGTTCTTGAGATACTTTTCTGAAGTGTTGGCAGAGAGCTAATGTGTTCTGGTAAACAGATGTCATATTTTTCCTGTGATAATATCCTCAATGAAAAGTAAAATGTTCTCCCTCTAATCTTGTCTAAAGGAGGCTCAACATTTAGCTAAGTGTTTGTAAAGTGCTTGGGGATGCTTAGATGAAAGGTGATGTAGGAGTGCCAATCCCTGTTCTCATTGTTTACTGTAGTCTATAGTAGATGCAGTAGATTTGCAGACAAACTCTCAATGGGCTAAGAAAGGCAGTTGTGTCTAGAGCTTCTATCCTTGGCTGCAGTAAGCATTTGCTTGCTTGTTACCCAGCAGCAGGAGTCCAGAGAGCATCATTTGCAGATTTCTGCATGAAACTGAAAGTAAAGGTAGATACCCATAACTTTTAGGAATTAAATTTCTGTCAGGAATTTGGAAAACCAATCAGATTTGTATCAGTGATTTCATTGCATAGCTTAGGTAAAAATATTCTTAAAGCCCGAATTCATATAGGCAGAGGAAATGTAATTTCACTCAATAAACCCATTATATTGACCCAGAAGGGTAGACTGGATCCATTATGTTTTAATATACCTTTACTTCCGTTTCCTTTATGTAGGCCCTAAAATATTTCTTTTCAGGTAGGAGGGGAAAGAATATGTTGGTAGTTCTTTGGATTCTCACCATCTGCAAAATGGTGAAAGAGTAGATTCGTGTTCTTTTCTGGTTTTAGTTTTTCCGCCTCCTCTCTTAGACTTTGAGATCTTACCGGTATTGGGAGTCTCTCTGGACAGTAGGTGGTTGATTTGATATCAGAAGTCAAACAAATAGAGAAATTTTACCTGCTGTGTAAAGTATTAATTTTGCATAACTTGAATAGTAATAGCTGAGGAATATTTTCAAGATTCAGCACCACAGTTTATCCAGAAATGACTGAAGCATATGGTACGCAGTTCCTGTGGTCTGTTGTGCCTATAAAAAGCTATCTAGCAATTCAAGAGGTAGCAGGGACGATAATTGTAAGGTGAAGATGTTTTTAAAATCAACTCAAGTATGTCATCATTGATTACATTAATAAGCAGTAGAAAGGATAGAAACATAGTTTACTAAAACTCTTTCCTTATATCCTTATATTGCACTTTTCCTGTGTTCATTTGAAAGGAAAGTATTGAATGTCTTGTTTTCACTTTCTTTTTCTAACATCAGATTTTTGGGATACATCTTGTATTACAATTTAGTCACGACAGCTCCATAAAGCAATTTAGAGTATTCTCTGTAAACTACAAACTCTGTAAAGGATAAATTGCATTCTTCATTAGTTCATTAGTTTCTTTCTGCTTTCATTTGCCTGTTCTTTCCAAGTAGCCTGAATGTTAAACAGGTTTGTTTGGTTGTTTTTCAAACTCCTGCCCATTTCAGAATCAAATGAAAGAGCTATCTTTGATGGCATCAGAAAGTCTGCAGAGCAATCATACTGTCTGGTTTGGCCATTTTCCCACATCAACAATCATCTCCCCAGCCCCAGGAATACGATCACTAATGAGGTAAGATCTTTCTCTTTTCCTTGTATGTTTTGAGCATGAAGTCTGTCACTTCTCAGGTTTCCTGCAGTGGTAATTCCTTCCCACCCAAATAATCACAATTATTCTGTTCTTTTGCTAGTTCTGCCACAGCCTATTTGTGTGGGCATCTCCATACAATGGGTGGGCTGATGCCAGTCTTGCACAGTAAGCACCAGGGTGGCACTCTGGAACTCGAACTGGGAGACTGGATGGATAATAGGAGGTAAGTAAACCCTGTGTGAGCAAATTATTATATGGAGCCTACCTGGTTATACTGTGATTCCCTTTTGCGCTGTTTGGAAAATTTGAAAGAAATGTTAGATCTGCCTGACTGGTTATTGCCATTAATGCCTTTGAAAAATGTCTCTGTAAGTCTGAGATTTTTTTCTCCTATACTAACAGAGTGCTAAGAAATTAAGTAAAGCAATTTTTTGATTTATATTCAGTATTTAGAAATCAAAGAGAGGATATCTAAATTTCCATTTAGTATGGTTTCAGTATTCAAAGGAGATAAATTAATTGCAATAAAGTTCAGTATCACTACTTCAAAATACCCATGCTCTGCACCAGCTGTTAGAATTTCAAAGACAAAAGTAGCCTACCTAAGGAATGTTACCTCAGCAGCATATCAAAAAGTCTGATGCTATGTGAAATGTATAGTAGTGTATTATCTTCTGTTCTGCAGCGATCCTAAGAAAGATCCTTGTATGCCTGCAGGAAGAGAGCACTCTGGGGTCTTTGTCCATAACTAGAGTTTATACCCAGAGGCTCTAGTAATGTACATTATATGTGCATTCTTTAACATAATGTTTATCTCTGATTCATGCACAAAATTCAACAGATCTTGACGTTCGGAATTTTGAGTGGTGCTTGAGTGTGTTATAATACAATGAACTTCATCAGAGGTAACCAGCTGTATAGTTAGGACAGCAGAGTTGGTTGATACAGGACCAACTGCAGAAAAGAATAAATGGAAAATAAACCAGACAGTTTCTGTTTAGGAACTTGGGAAGCAAGGGAATCAGCTGTGCGTGCAGTAGTTTATCAGCAGCACTTTTTTCCTTTCATTATAGGTACCGGATCCTTGCGTTTGATCACGACCTCCTTAGCTTTGCAGATCTTAACTTTGAAGAATGGCCTGTTGTTCTCATCACCAATCCCAAATCCTTCCTTTACAGCAGTTCTGCTCATGAACCACTTGTCAAAATTCTTTATTCCACTCATATCAGGTACTCAGTAATTTCTTGATTTCACAATGTTTAACTATATTTTAATACTTGAGATCTTTCTTGGTTGTAATGTATATCTGTATTTATATACACAAACCCTGTTTTTTTAAATCCATGTGTCCACTGTTCTCAGAATTCACTTTTCTCTGGAATATTGTTCCTGAGAGTTCACATTATCTGTGATAAACTGAGATTATGTAGTAGTAATTAATGTTTGTTTTATTTATGCAGTTATTTCCCCTAAAGTCAATTGAACTGGTAGAGTTAGATGAACACATAGTATGTGTTATTGATCTCCCATGTTGACATTGCCTCTGCTGATTTCAGGATTTTGTCTATGTATTTTCCTGCGTGTTTTCTCTATTCACTTCAGACTTCTTTGCCTCTTCTATTTTCAGTTTTATATCCCATACATATTAAAACATTTTCAGCTTCTACCAATTTTCATATTTGTTTTAAATCTTTCAATCTTTCCATTTCTACCTTCTCTATTTACTTTTTACTTTGTATTTCAAATTTCTATGCCCTTTCCAACATCCTACATTTACCATTAGAACAATATGTGTTAAATATATGGGTATGTTGCATAAGCAGAATTACAATCAAAAGAAGTTGGTCGAATACTTTTCAGTTAGGAAACAGTGTCCTACTAAGCCTAGCTACTTGCCAGTGTTCTATTTGGAACCTTACCTGGACATTCTTATGTTTGTATTAAATATATGAACCGGTACAATCATTCACCATAACTACATGAGACTCCTTCATTTGACTGAACCATGCTCCAGAACGCTTTTTGTATTGCCAGAAATGAAAGAAATTGTATGTGCAATATACTGAGTCTATATGAGTAACACTGTTTCTCTGAGTATAAGCAATGCCAAGTGAGACTATGTTTGTTGGTATCTCAGATCTGTCATACCAGTCTTGTGTTTCACTTTTTTTTTCTCATGAATTCAGTTACAAAGACTGAGAGGTTATATTCCGACTAGATGAAAGTAAAAAAACCACCCCACCAAAAAAAACCCAACAAACCCCAACCCAACAAATCAACCAAAACCACATACAAAAAAAAGGACTTCAGAGAGAGAGACTGGCAATTTTTAATGAAGACATCTACATGTATTTGCTTAGGTGTCTGCATGTGTGCATGAGGACACATCCTACTTGGGCTAAGAAATGTTTTGACAGCAAGAGTCCTAAGATTATTTCTGCCAGGACCTGAGGGGCTCTGTCACATTTTTATCTGTTCCACAGCCCAGTTTTTTTGCTATTCTTTTGCAAAATACAATCAGAACTACTTTATACCTGCAGGGAAGAGCTACGACATTACCATTAACCTACAGATACTTCACTCTTCTAATTTCCAACACTTTTGAACTCTTTAGTGCAAGGTAACATAATCTTTAGAGGCTTCTTTTCAGGAAGTGATGATAAATCTGCAGGTCCTGTAACAAATCTGTTAATTTTGCCATTTATTCACTCCTTAGAATTCTGGCCTTCTCTCCTTCTGTCATTATTTCCGTTGAAGTTTCTATAGACGGGGTTCACTTGGGGAGTGCACATCAGGTGTCTGGCCCTCTCTATGTTCTGAGGTGGAGCCCGCAAAACTACAGTGAAGGGTTTCACCACATAGATGTGACTGTCCAGGTAAGGAACCTGTTGGCATTCTTTGAAATGAATTTGTATGTTGTCATGTCTGCTCCATCATGCTTCTGCATCACATAACGAGGAACAAAATATGTGATAACAGACTTCCTTTCATATTTATCTGTTTACAAAAAACCCCAAGAGATTTATGAAATGAAAAAATACTGACTGCTGAGCACTCAAAGAAGTGTGAGCAGCAGGTCACGGGAGGTGAGTCTCCCCCTCTACTCTGCGCTTGTGAGACCCCACCTGGAGTACTGTGTTCAGTTCTGGAGTCCTCAACATAGAGAGGACATGGAACTGTTGGAACAGGTCCAGCGCAGGGCCACCGAGATGATTAGAGGGATGGAGCACCTCTCCTATGAGGACAGGCTGAGAGAGCTGGGGCTGTTCAGCCTGGAGAAGAGAAGGCTCCGGGGAGACCTGAGAGCAGCCTTCCAGTATCTGAAGGGAGCTCCAGGAGAGCTGGGGAGGGACTCTTTGTCAGGAAGTGTAGTGACAGGACGGGGGGTAATGGTTTTAAATTGGAAGAGGGGAGATTTGGATTAGATATTAGGAAGAAGTTCTTTCCTGTGAGGGTGGTGAGGCACTGGAACAGGTTGCCCGGGGAAGTTGTTGATGCCCCATCCCTGGAAGTGTTTAAGGCCAGGCTGGATGAGGCTTGGAGCAACCTTTTGTAGGGAGAGGTGTCCCTGCCCATGGCAGGGGGGTTGGAACTTGATGATCTTTAAGGCCCCTTCCAACTCTGACCATTCTATGATTCTATGATCTATGCAAAAGAAAGGATTCTTTTTTTTTTCGTAAGAAATACAACAAGACATAAAAGCAAGTAATTGGTCAAAAAGAAATTGAGTAACAGGCAACAATTACCTTTTAAGGTTGTCTTGGAAAAAAAAGTTGAGCTTTATCAAGAAAAACAGGAAGTAGCATCATGTTAGTTCAGAAAGGCAAAGGAACCGGATCTGGAAAATCAGAGCATTATCTTCGATTATCTGTATCAGTTCTTTTAATGATTTCTCACAGTCTGACAATGAGTATGGTTTCTGTCTCCCAGAATGTCAGACTTAACTGTTGTTAGATTACTGGGTGCAAAAAGTGTTTGTCTGTGAATGCTTCTGTTCTTGGTACTGTATTTTATTTCTGTACCTTCAAGTGGTCTTCGAAGAACTTGATCCAACCGTTCTAACACATGCACAACAGCAGTGGGACAGTCGGCTCTGTCCTGCTCAGGCACAAGAGCCACACTGCTTTTTTTTAAAACAGCCTTTCTGTACAGCCAGTTTCTGCCTCCTTGCTTGTTACCAGTTTCCGTGATGCTTTACTGGGAAAAGCTGCATTTATAAGTGGCTTATTTTGTTTGGGTTTTTTTAATGATGATGAAAACACACGCACAAAACTGAGAAACATTTGAAGAGGGTTCTAAAAGCCTGCGTAGCAATAATTTTCTTGCAAATACATGCTTGTTATCAGATAACTGAATGGGATTTAAAAAAAATTAATTTCCTTTCCTCTCCAGTCATAAATGGCTATTACATCTAGTAACTGAATCATTTTGGGAAAGCGAGGGGCATGAAGTGTTCACTTGATTTATGTACCTGGAGAAAATAAGAATGCTCAATTGCCGTACACTGTTTCTGGGATTGTCCAAACATTGCCTCAGCTGTACTCACCCTGAACGCAGCCAATCCTTTCTTCTAAATAAACCCTTTATTATGTTCTGGAAGGTAAGGTGTCAGTGTTAGACAATCAGAAATACCAAGCTAAGGAGTAAATGTAGTGCCGTTATTGTTTATCAGCATTAGTTTCTAGCAAAGACACCAGAAAAGCAGCACAACAAAACCTCAAAATATTTTAAGATGGGCTGTTGTCTGGAACTGAGCTTTCAGAAAACAAGTGGGGGTGGTGACCAGTAAATAGTCACTGTCTTACAGGAGTTACTGGACCTCTGACAGGATCTCCTTCATATGGAGCACTTTCAGATTATGATCTTACAATCACCAATTTACTCAAAACTACAAAATTGACAGTAAGGAGTGCTTTGTAGGTAGAAAAATTTAAAAAGCAGTATGCCAGCCGTGCATGAGTCAATTGGATCTTTTAGAAAAGCTGCAACTATAATTAGCAACTTTAACTAGATATTTTGTGCACTGCTGGTATCTAATTGCTCTTTCATTTTATACCAATTTAGGATGCTTCAGGAAGAATTAGCACACGGGGTCATATATTTGCCATGGAAGAAAACCTCTCTCTTAGATTTGGGTTTTGGCCATCCCTTATTCTTCTCACTGACCACTATGTTCTAGTAAGTACTCTCAGTGTTGGTTGGTTTCCCTAGAGACTGCAGGAAGCATTTTCCTAGTTCCTGGTAGATTTGAATGCACTTCACTTTTTCCAGATATATCTCTGTTGGAATTTAAAAAATGTTTCAAGTTTGCTTTCTCAAGTTGCATGCTTCAAATGTGAATGTGAAGCAATGGTTCATGCAAACAGTTGACTTCCTGGATTTAGTCACAATTGTCCAGTTTTGGGCATAGATACACGCACATTTTATGCAAGCAAGAAATGGAAAAGAAGCTACTGGAGATGGTAGAAAGAACATTATAGCTTCCTCTAGCAAAGAGGAAGGCAAAATTCCCATTGACTTTAATAGGTTTCAGGTCATATCCAGAGGTGTTACAGCTTGGTACATGCAGAGAATGCATGTTGGAACAGTTCAGGTGCAGTTACAGGGCAACACAGGAAAGTCCATGGAAGTCCTGTAGTCATATAATTGACTGAAAATTCTTGTATTAGTTTTGTTAATCGGTAACCAATATCCTTCACGATGTCTTAATCTCCAGTTGTATTCAGTACAGCACTCAGAAAACACTTTCCTTAGGAAGTATGTGCACTTTTCCAATGGATGTTTCACAAACCCTGTTTTTGAAAGATTCAGGTCTATCACTTCCAGCCATCCGACTGAATCTAAGTCAGTAAGACACAATAAGTAAGCTCAGTAACTTAGAAACTCAAGTTTCTTTTTACTTTTCAATTCAACACCACCATCAAGCTTTGAATATCTGTCAGAAATCTTTGTATAATTTTATCACTGTCCATAAGACATACTCAAAGGTAACAACTACTCCAGGGCTGGCTCAGAGTTACAACTGTCTTTTCAGGCTCGTGTTCTGTTTGGATTGATCGTGCTGATTCAGGTCGCCTTGCTCATTATTTTCAGATACCTCCAAAAGCCAGCACTCAAAGGTATGAACCAATGTTTGTCTGGGGTTGTTAGAGGATCTGATTTTATTTCCTATTTATCTGTACACTAACAATGTGTAAGTGGTCAGGCTGTTCATCACCAGATGCATTTTGCATCTGGTACCGTCAGGTTCAATTGGGTTCTCGGAAGCTGCTGTTTTGCTTTTAAGGGGATCAAGAAAACCTTCAATATATCAAATAAAGTCCATTAAACCCAAAAAACTTTATCAGGTATCTCCGTTTAAATAAAAATTTGATTAATTGAAGTATAAAGATTTAATTTTAATTTCCTCATTGAAGAATCTAATGCATAGGAAAAGGAATGTTTTCTTTTGCATTAGTCCTGTTCGTGTGCTTGTTTCACAGCAGCTGGCGCAGAATTCTCTGTCACCCGAGCAGAGAAACAGATTTCCTTCTACAAAAATAATTTTTGTTAATCTTTACAAAGAACGTGAACAGATTTGGGTCTTTCTCAAAATAATATCAAGGCCAGTTCTGTCATTACTTGATATTTTGTTCATGATAGATCTAGTAAATGCAAATTAGTCCTGTTAAGCTTGTGGTGTTTACCCTTTAAACAATTGTTTGAACCACACCTTCCTAATGAGATTTTTCGGGAAGCCACCTCCCTTCCTATTCATGTGAGTGAATGTCCCTTCCCTTACACTTACAATCACGTAGCACCCTGAGGTAACGACAGCAACTGCGATGTAGAAAAAGAAGAGATTTTCAGTTACCTTTATGAAATTCAGCAGCTAAAACCCAAAGGAGCCAGCACTCTGTGATCAGCCAGCTCCCTGTAGACCATGACAAGTGTTTTACAAATTAGTAAATTTGTTAGAGCTGTTGATACCCAAAGGTCAAGCTTGCCCTCTGGGGGTTCATGCTTTGTGAGGGCAGCCACGTAATAGGTGGAACTCTAAAAGCTGACTTCCATAGGAAGGCTTTCTCAATCACAATCCATTCTCTGTTGGAAAATTAATATTGCTTTTTCTTTCCCCTAACATCACACACTTGTCAATCTGCTGCCATCTTAATGCCCAGCCTTCATTTTATCTGAGTTGCTATCACATCTCACCAAGTAGATGTACTCAAAGAGAATCCAGTTAATCTAGTCTTTGCAGACCTGCCTTTTTGCGTTTGCACAATTACTGTTTTGAATCTCTTTTTATTTAATATGAACTTTCTCCATGTTTTTCATTCTAGCTAACTTCCTTTTCTGGGTATAGAATGGTCGTTCAGTTTTATTTACATACAGTAAGTGTACTCACTTAGAATGGCAGCTGCTGCTTCTGTTCTTAACATAGATTGCTATATTTATTGATTCCTTACTTTCAGTTATCACAGTAATAGTAGAAATGCATTCCCTTATATTTGTTCTGTAGACATACCAAATATTTATTTAATAGAATGAGTAAATAATGTGCAGATTTGCCTCAGAAAGATCAATGTGTTTTATATATCTCTGTGTGTTACAACCCAAATCGAGTGTATTTATATTAAATGTTGTCTCTGTTTAGAAAAGCCAGGATTATTTACTCTGACATCATATTCCCTCCATGTCTTCAGTAAAATAAACACCTTCTACTACTCAATTCTGATTCTGAATTTATACACCTTTCTGGGTAAGTAACTTAGAGTACCGGAGAACATAAATTAGTGTTTTTAAATTGCACATCAGAACCTGATGGAAAATGAGACTTCTAACATCTTGGAGAACAGGGAAAATCTACTGAAGTTTATGACCATGTCTTTTATATGCCTTCCTGTGATGCTGGGAAAAGGATCTGTCCTTTCACTTCCTTCATAAGGAAAATATTATATGTAGTGTTGAAAATTGTCCCAGAGATGAAACCAACTTAGAAGTATTTCAATTGCATGTCACAACTCATTGGTGTACTCTGATATTTTCACATCAGGAATGTTCATCGGGGTGCTGTTTGTGAACACACTGTTGACAATTAGGCTTATTACTATGGACAAGCAATAGAGAAGTCATTTCCCTGTTTCCCAGAGCGCTCCGTGCTCAGGAGTGCAAAGGGCCATGTCTATACCTCATGGTGCTCTGTGTTTGTTTTCCTCTCTTCCAGGACCATGGTTTGTAGGTGAATTGGTAGACGGCCAGGTGGGGGCCTGTTTTTCCTTTGGGGTGTTTGTTGGTGGTACCTTCCTACAGGGCAGTCTGACATTCGTGGTTGGGATATTACAGGTACGTATTTATAAAAACTAAGGCTGACAAACTGCTTTTCTCTGAGAACTTTATCTGTTTTTTTCTTTAACAGTTTTATAAAGAAAGGAGTCTTGGCAGGAAAGAGAATACTATTGGGCATGTCTGACTTCAACTCTTTCTTACCTTTCTGCAAGTCTAAAGGGCAGAAAGGAAGGAGGTTGTGTGCTATTTTCTCAGAGTTTTATTTTCTGCTATTTGATGTTGTTCTGGACTCCCTGGATGTCTGGGCTAGAGGCCATCTCTAGGGGTTTATCGCTCTAAACTTCGGTTTTCTCCTCAGCTCAGGCACAGGTTGCAGTGATTAAGCGAAAGAAACTGAATGGTCAGAGTTCACGCTGAGTAACGCTTCGCATCAGTAGGTGTCACTCTCCAAGTACAGGAGCCCAGTTTTCCCAGCAGCCTGACCCGGCTGCACTCTGGTTTTCCCAGCTGCCATTGGGCTGACAGCAGGAGTGTAGCTCCTTGGCATTTCAGGCAGACCAAGCTGGCAGCGCCTCCTTCATTGTCCCTCCCTTCCAGGGCTGCCATTTCTCTGGCACTGCAGCTAAACTGACATAAGGACCTTCCTTTTACTGCGCTAGTACTTTGCCAAGACGAGCTCCCTGAACCCGCTCCAGGAAAGGTCAGATGTGTGTCACCGCTTCCCACTGCAAGGGAGTGGGCAGGAACACTTGGCCTGGGCCTGAGGCACAGGCAGCAACAGCTCTGCCAGCTGCAACATCTTGGAAGCGCATCCTGAGATTCCCGCTCTGGGAATTGTGCGCAGCTTAGAATGGGACAGTTTGACGTGCTTTTACCTTTCTGTGCCCCTGCGTGTGTTACTCAGAGCACTGGCCTTGCTCACTGTCTTATTTTTCTCTGCTCTTCTTTGCAGATGCTGTTTTTCAACCTGCCGTTAATGGCCTACCTGTGCTGGTGCCTGTGGCTGCGCTGCCAGGGCCACGGCTTCCCTTCTCACCTCCGCCACGTCGGGCGCCTCAGGGCCGTGCTGGTTCACCTGGCCATGGCACTCCTCCTGGCCTGGCAGGTCTACTCCTGCTACTTCCTGCAGCGAACCTACGGGACCTTGGCCTTCGTCCTCTCCCCAATGAGAACGTGGCTGGTAGTGCTGACCTCAGCTCTGATATATAAAACCTGGACAATGAAATCATCTGAGCTCAGAACTTACATAGCAGAAATAAAAAACTGTCAGAGCTCCTGAAGTACAATCCCAAGTACTCAAAGTTCTTTTACTTAAAAAACAGCAAGGCACAACCTATAGTTTTGTGACGCTAGAATTCCATACAGTCCAACTATTAGGTGGTGAGATCTGAAGGTGGTAAGATTGTGATCTACAGTCCAACTATTAGGTAGTAAGATCTGCAGGTGGTAAGATGGTGACCTGCATTGCTACAGAGCTGTATTAAGTACTGAATGTATAACAATGTGTATTATATACTTTTATTGTATTATACACATCCAATATACTGTATAATACATGTTATATAATACAGTTATACATTAATAGGGTGTGGGAGAGTGTTGTGGTTTAGCCTCAGGCAGCAACAAAGAACCACACGGCCACTCTCTCACCCCCACTGCGGCTGTGGGGAGAACTGAATGAAAAAGGCAAAACTGGTGGGTTGAGGCAAAGGCAGTTGAACAGAACAGCAGAGGGAACAGGAAAACAACAGTAACAGCAAGAGAGGAGTGCACAGACATGATTATGGTACCACCACTCACTGACCAACGCAGGAGGCCCCCTCCCCCTGCCAGCTCCTGGCTCCAGCTTGGGCATGGCTCATGGGACATGGAATACCCTCCTCCCTGCCAGAGCCTGGAGAGAATTAACCTCATCCCTGCTGGAAGCAGAACAGAAAGTAATAGACCAACAAGGACTGTAAACAGTCAAGTGACTCCTATCTGGGGTGTCAAAAACTACACTAATCATTGTTTAGTCTTAGCTGCTGGACAAATACATCATCTGCACTGAGATAACAAAGGCCTGGGATGGACTCGGGCACCTCATTGAACGTGCGCGAGGTTCCTGCCCTGCTGTCAGAGATCAACGCACAGAGGAAAATTGCCTGCTTGAATCCTGGATACCCAGGCCAGAGCAGCAGGATTGAATGGTCTCTCTTTCAACAGCAAAGATAAAATCTCTAGCAAGGACAAGCTCCACAGTGCCCCTGTTCCTGCCTCTGCCCGGCTGCTGCCTTGGAGATCCCATGGTTCGTGAGGTATGGAGATTACATTCCCACTTTGAGTTTCTCTTGTGATTTTGTGGCTGTTCCTGCATCCCGCCTGTGTCACCTGTGACTAAAGTCAACTGTATAAAAAATATCTCTGTAACAGGGGCTTTTATGATACAGAAGATGGATATGTCCACATGGATCACAAATGGAAATGTTTGTTCATTACTACTGTGAATGGCAAAGTATTTTTAATGAATTAAATGTTTGATTTTTCCAGTGCTGGGAAAAATGAGCTCCAGGAAAAAACCTTGATAGTGAGCTCCAGGATTTGTACTTAACTTTGCTTTTTATTTTAAGACTTACAGACATTTTTACAAGACCAGATGTCGATATGAAGTAATGGTTATTGCAGAGGTGCTGTGGTGCCCTGCACAGTAAGGGCCCTGTGCTTACACACTTCTCCAGTTCACAGTGCTCTATCTGAGCAGTTTATAAGCTGTTGTATGTTTACCTGAGCCATGGCCTCTTGGTCTTGTCCCGGGAGTGCTGCTAATTACCACACTCTCTCTCTGGGAGGAAGTAGTTGTGTTTTCCACTGTTGAGGTTGCCAATTTTCCCCCACTTGAGCAGTGAAAAGAGAGTGACCGGCCAGTGTTGCTGGCATTCCCAGCTGGAGTCAGAGTTCAGCTTTAAAGCCAAGGACAGAGAGGATGGGCCTGATGCCAACAGTGTCTGTGAGTGAGAGGGTCAGTGCTGTGCTTCTGAGTCTCACCCAAATGTGCTGGGGAGTGACCTGGGAAAACTCATTTCTCTGTTTTCAGCTGAGTTTAAAAATGATAGAACAGTTAAATTTATGACTAAAACAATGAGCCAGGGCCAAGACTGATGTGCCTTTATCTGTAAACCAAGGAGAACACTTGCCTGCTGCACAAGACTGCTGTGAGTGGAACATTTAAAATACTGAGGCAATTTTACAGGAACTTATTTAGGGCTCCTCAAGAATAAGGAGGGATAACTTACGGCACCTTAGGAGAAAACAGCAGTGGCTGTAGTAGAACATACAGGAAAATAAATTGAATTAGAATAAATATTGACTACAACTAAGACTTTTGTTATTTCTAAGTGACAGTTTTCCTGTTCCTTCATTCCTGTTCTTCAGGGATTGACAATATAATAGAAAAAAAGAGTAACAGCTCTCATTTGCAGAAGTTATCTATACTGTTATGAGAATACAGAATGGCATTTGTTGCTACCTAAGTGTGTTTCACAAAGCGGTTTGTTACAAAAAGAAATAGGCAGGGCACAAAATTTACTTGAGAGAAACATTACTGAAAAATTATTAATTCCATAACTAAATTACTTTTATGTGATCGGGAGCATAAGAAGTGGCAATAAAATACTTGGTATCTATTCCATGGGACAAGACCCTGCTCTGAAATGAGACTTTTCTGTTCTGGTGGTAGCAGTTGATGGCAATGTAAACAAAAGTCTGTGGACTTCAAAATCCTTACTTTTTTGCTCGATGGGATGCGTTGTGATGGCTGGAATTCTGCTAAGAACCTCTCAATGCTGTTCTTAGTGAGCAAAGAGGTTTTATTTGTAGAGGTGCTATCCCTGGCTCCAGGGACCCAAATAAGAATCACATGCTCTGAAATGTGGTTGATGTGTGAATTTCATGTGTACATGGGAATGATGGAGTAAATTTTGAGAGAAAAGGATTATCCTGCTGCCCTGGTTTCACAGTGAAGAGCACACTGTAAAAACTAGGAGCTCTACCCTGCATCAGAAGCACCTCTTATCTCATGCTCTACAGCCACAGCTATTGCTGATTTTACAGACAAGTAAAACGTACCTTGTCTCATGTTAATTCAGATTTTTCTCCTTAGAATCATAGAATGGTCAGAGTTGGAAGGGACCTTAAAGATCATCAAGTTCTAACCCCCCTGCCATGGGCAGGGACACCTCTCCCTACAGCAGGTTGCTCAAAGCCTCATCCAGCCTGGCCTTAAACACTTCCAGGGATGGGGCATCAACAACTTCCCTGGGCAACCTGTTCCAGTGCCTCACCACCCTCACAGGAAAGAACTTCTTCCTAATATCTAATCTAAATCTCCCCTCTTCCAATTTAAAACCATTACCCCTCATCCTATCACTAGACTTCCTGACAAAGAGTCCCTCCCCAGCTCTCCTGTAGCTCCCTTCAGGTACTGGAAGGCTGCTGAAAGGTCTTCCTGGAGCCTTCTCTTCTCCAGGCTGAACAGCCCCAGCTCTCTCAGCCTGTCGATGCCTGTCCTTCTTAAACAGTTTTCCAGTATTCTAAAGCCTTAGTAGGAAAATACTAACTTTTGTATTGGAGCTGTACATTTTAACACAGGAAGACTTTCTTTACCAATACCTTCTTAAAAGTTTTAAAATTCTTTGTATCTTAGCAGACTAAAAATTCTTGGACAGACTAGGAGCTAGCCTCTAATTTAGCTGTCCTTATCATATAGGTACCTGGCTGCCCAAGTTAACTATGAGTAACAGAAATCACAATATAGTACATTTCCCTTAAAATTCAATTAAAATAAATTGCTTTCATAAAACACAGCCCATCTCCCAGAACATGTGACCAGTCACCTCAATGAACCCGTGACAATGGGACACAACTGCCAGCTGTGCAGACATTGTGGTAAACCTGCAAGCCTCCCTCCAAAGAAAACTGCATTTGCTGCTCTGTTGGCCTGTGGTGCCCAGATCGACACAGTGGGCTGAAGCAAGACATTCCAGTGACAGCAGGCCCTGAGCTGCCCTGATGAGGTGCCTGGCTTTAGTCCTCTTGCGAAATTAAGCTCTTCCACTCCTTAAAATTCAGCATTTCTACCGAGAAGACAAGACAATGCTGTACCGAAATGTATCTTAGCATTTACATCAGCATAAGATCTCTCATAGCATTGCATGGTTAATGACATGTTGTTTCAGTTTATGGATGAATGCTGGCTGAAAATATTTATTAACTTTTTTACTTGAACAGAAGCCAATGGCTTTGACATTCATTACTTCTGGCACATAGTTCTCTTTCTTTTAAAATAGTCCTGCCTGGCTGTTTTGGGGTAAGCATGGGAATACAGCCACCTTCTGAAGTCAAGAGCATCCTTTCCGAGCAGTTCATTAGGAGCACAGATCAGAGCTGCACCAAGTGGCAGATCCCACCAGTGGAATCAGGCTGCTGAAGCACTTTACACAGCGCTGGCAGACATGAGCATGATCTGACACATCAAGCTTTCATAGTGTAAATACTCCTCTTACAATACTTGGTTTGGTTTTTTTTAATCTTCATGGAGGTGCTCCTTTAAAATACTTAGTTCCCCTTTGAAACTACTTCAAAAGGACACTTGAAATGATTTGGAATGAAAAAAAAAAAGACACTGTCTTTCAAATAAATTTTGTCCTTTTTTTTTAAAGCCTGTTATGAAATCATGCGTAACTCATCACACTGCTGTTTGCTTATGAAGGGATTTACATCCAAGATGCTGTGAAATGCATAACACAAACTAGGAAAAACAGAGAAGGTTCTTTTACATGCATTATCCTCAGTGCTCTGAGGGCTGAGTAAAACTTGCAGAGGGAAGTTCCCAGGGGACTGCCACCACCACACATAATTTCCTATCACTGTCACCAGTGAAGGCCTGTCCAACTCCATGAGCCCAATAAAGACATCCTGGCATTCAGTGTAGTGGAAAATGCAAGGGCAGGGAGGGACACAGCCTTTTTCCCTGTGCTTTTCCCACTATCTATAGCATACCAAAAAAAAAAACCCCAACAAACCCACAACAAAAAACCCCAAACAAAACCAAACCCCAAACAGTTCTAAAAGTTCAAAGAGAAAAAGGAGCTGGCAGAGGGAGAGGCAGAGGTGAGACGGAGCTGCCTGGGGGCATGGAAGGCTCGCTCAGGCTGCCTGGCCCCAGGACAGGGAACAAGCTGTTCCAGTTTGAAATGCTCATGCAGCTTTCTAATGGGATTGTTATTGCCAAAAGACAGATATAGTTATTGCTCTGGGTGAGTGAGACATAACGACAGCCCCATCACTGCAGGAAAAACACCAGTGCACAGCGTCCTGCCCTCCCCAAGCCACTTCCAGCCATGCTGGCCCCTGCCTGAACTTCTTCACCCCATCAGAGCCTGGTTTTGGCCCTTTCCTTTCCCCCCCCCCGGCCAAATTCCCAGCCTGGAAGGCAAAGGAAAGTAAGCAGAGGCTGACAGGATGAAGAAGGCTCAGGAGCAGGGACTGAGGTAAGGTCTCTGAGATGTGGAGAAGTTGGTCCAAGAAGAGGGTGGAGCAGAGGGTAGACCCATAGCCCCATAAAACCTTCCTGCCTTCTCTCGCTGTTGCCATCTCAGTCTCCTGTAAAAATAAATGGCATCTTCCTATTCTTGCATAAACACCACTTTGCTAGTTCATACGTTATTTTCTTTGAAAACTGTTGACCTGTTCAGCCACCTTCGAACGACCATGCCACCACCCAGAGCACAGCACTGGAGCAAAAATTAATTTTGCTATCTTTCTGCTTGCAAAATTCTGTGTTCCTGTAGCTAAAAACTCTTGACTCATTTCTGCTTCTTTCTGTGCTTGTTCCAAAAAGCTCCCAGTTGTGTCTCACAAAATGTCTTCTAGGTTTGAAGCTTATTCCAGCTGCTGTTACCCTTTCTTACTGCAGGACACCGCTATCTGCCTGGTGATCTTCCTTTCCCCCCTGGCAGGCTATTTCTGGATTGTATAAACACTTCCCGCTGTGAGGAGAAGCCAGTGCAGAGACAGGCAGCGCAGCAACAGGCAAGAGCAGTGTCACAAACAATAGGACTAAGGAATCCTGCATCTGCTGCTTCCATCATCAATGCATTGTAATATAGAAAGAGATGAAGCTGTTTGAAAGGCATCTGCCTCTGCTCTTGTGTAACAACGACTAGAAATTGCAGCAAGGCACGTTTATGTTAGGGCTGGCAGCTCTTCTCATGCTATCACTGACATTTTCCATGAAATCCTGAGACTAAACCACTTATAGGTGCTCCTAGGAAAAACAGCATGGTTTTCTGGTTATCAAGGTGTTCTCCCAGCCCTGGTTGTGAAACCTAGAGTTTTTGTAACTGTTAACCCTGTGCCTTCAACAACAAAGGAAGAGGCCAACAAGGAGGAGGACAAGAAATGTGATGAACTAAAAAGGGGGAGAAAACGGAGGGTAAGAAAGCAAAAGGGAAGAATATTAAATATATGACAGCCAACAGCATCTGCTCAAGGTGCAAAGGGAGAAGGGATGGAAATGGGAGTGCACAGAACTTTACCAAATACAAACAAGCAGAAGAGTGGCTCAAAGAAAAATAAGAAAGAAAAAAAAAATAAAGTCTCTCTGCCCAAGTTTTATTACCCTTTGCATCAAGAAAAGCTTATTTATAAGGACTGTGTAGCTGAACTTCTGGTAGCTTACAACTCCTACCCTGAATCCATGCTGGCCTTTGGGTAAGATGTTACCAAGTCTCATTCACTGTCTTTGTGAGGTGAAGCTTCATGGGACAAACCCTGGTGCTTCTGGTGCAGTTTTTTTGGGTTTTTTTACAAGTTATTTGTCACCCTTTGGTAAATGAGACCTCTCTTATAGTGCAAAATACATGATTGCTGAACAGTTACACTAATTAAGAAATTAAGACAAGGTGAAAAAAAGATGTATTAATAAATTTTACAGCTGTGGGCACTTCATTTGAAGCATTTTCTCCCTTTGATATTTATTTATACTTCAGGTATCATGAGCCAGGATTCAGTAAAGAAATGCCTCCATGAAAGTCCTGAATATTGGGAGTACCAGGATGAGATCCACTTTGACTGTTCCCTTCTATTTTATTTTTTTTTCCAGCTTTTCCCCTAAAGCCATTTGTCTAATGCTGACAGAACCTATCTTGCCCTTAATAGGTTACAGGAAGGGTGCTGCAATCAAGCTGCCTTTATTATGGTAAAGAACCAGCACCTCAGCGTGATCTCGCTCTGGATCACCCCTCACATCATCAGCTCCTAATAGGCTTCCAGCTTGTGTGGATTACTAAGCAACTCCTGCGATATAATAGTGCTGGGAATTTTATCATTCTATCATATTTTGTTTTCTGAAAAATAACTTCCTAGAGGACTGTCATTCCTGGAAGGTGTGTCAACTCACAGTGCCAGAGATGAGCTCACTCTGGAGTAGTTCAAAAGTACAAAATCTGTACTTTGGACAAACAAATATAACTCTGGAAACATAAATATGTCAGACTGAGGCCTTCACCCACAACACAGGAAAGGGAAACAACATTTTGACACCTTTTCAGTAGTGGTTATTGTTACGATTCCTTTCTTATGTTCATATAACACAAACTCACCACAGTTCAGAGTTGAAGTCTCTTTTGAAATATGCAGATATTTAATTAGCTTGCTTTGGATACTGCCCTACAATATACTTCCAAACAGGCTGGTATTAAAACAGAAGGAGGATCCTCGGTTTTAAGAATAAAAGGCATTTTCCTCAAAACAAGCTGTTCAAACTCAAACAAAATTGATAGATTGGAAGCCAAACACGGGGAAATGCAAGTTACAGGATGCTGAAA
The DNA here is from genome assembly GCA_013400375.1 of Thinocorus orbignyianus. Lineage (NCBI taxonomy): Eukaryota > Metazoa > Chordata > Aves > Ciconiiformes > Thinocoridae > Thinocorus > Thinocorus orbignyianus. The sequence continues at coordinate 115,963 of VXBW01007912.1, read as the reverse complement.
CGTGCAGGAAGAGGTCAGCCTCCAAGGGTGAAAGAAAATGCAGAAACACCATGGTGAAACCTTGCCTCAAAAAACACCGTATGTAGTTACGTAGTTAGACACACACACACAAACCCATTCAATGGGTTTTTCCTCCTGTTTCTTGCTTGAATGTAGGTATGAATTATCAAGCCACACATTGCTTAAGTCTCACAAGCAGGCTGCAATCTATAAACAGTCAATATGCAGGAATTCATACAATTTCACTCACCTGTTGCTTTCTGTCTTTACTTGCCAGCTATTACCACACTGATCCTATTGCGTAAAAATTTTGGCTTCTGTCCCAGCAGGACACTGTTATTAATGCTGCTTGAGGTAGTTACACTGATGTTGGATTCACAATCTAGCTGAAAGTGAATGAGTCACCAGCTCTGTAGTTAAAAATGGAACATTTTAGACCACCTAACGCTATACTGCGGGTGTCTTTCTCTTCCTCAAAGTTCCTGGCATCCACCACTGTGTGCCTCCTCCTTTCAGGGCCAGCTTCAGCACTAGGAAATCGAAGGACTGGTTTATCACAAAGCTCACAACCATATCAGGCAATCTTGATACTTGTTGGCTTACTTCCCACAGTATGCAAAATGAGTTATAGTGACAAATTTCTTGCATAGTGTTTCTTTCCTGGTCCTTGGATTCCATGTAGTTGAAGACCAGGTAGGGACTCACACAGATCCAGATAACCCATTCTCTGGAGAGCCCAGCTGACCCTGCTGTTTGGAAGTGCTTATCTTAAAGGCAAACAAATTAAAAACAAAACCAACAGCCTGTAAATCAGAACATGTCATAAGCAACCCTATTCTCTAAATAAACATATGTCAATGTCTCTAAGTGGTAGAGAAATTCTAGCATCTTTAAGATAATTGTCTGTTCCCTTTTCTGTTCCTTGGTTTTGAAAACAGATTTTTAATCTCATCAGTCTCATTTGGCTTTGAATTATGCAAGTCAAACTTGGAAATGGTGACTAGTTTTTTTTCAAGTTTCCCCACTGAGATGGTAAAAGAGCATTGTTAGACCAAAATTTCTGAGCCAAGATAAGTTACTGAGGGAACAGAAGGTCAACTGTCTGCACAGTTACCTTCTGTCATTAGGCAGCGTGTTTTGAGATCCTCTGCCTGTCACCCTGGAGAGGTGTAAGAATTAGTGAAATCAGGGAGATTGCCATAAAATACAGCAGAGTTTAGAAAAGGAATTCTAAAAAGAAGTCTGGAATGCAAAGACTGAAAAGGGTAAATAAATGAAGAGTTAAGCAGGAGGCTCACTCTACACCTGAACCTACCTGATGAAAGTCTCAGGTTGCATGCAATGGAATTATAAATTCATTAGGTTTCAAGTGCTCTGAACACAGGGGATACAATGATACAACACAGAGAAATGGACAAAGATCAGTGGAAATTTGTTCCAGATGGCAAAATGGAAATAACACTGTTATTAGACACCTTGAATTCCATAAATTGAATTTTTCATTGCAATTATCTGTAAAAACGAGAAGTTACACTCTAAAATGATCTGTTCCATTGATCAGACTGTCAGAGTAAAGTTACACCAGTAAATGAAAAATTCCTAGTGAAGTTCCCGGGCACTGAGAATCACCGGCACGAGAAGGGTGCACATCTACTCGTAAATTCTTCTAACAACCAAAGCTGCACAAAACCTGCTTATTGGACATGGTTCTCGGGAGGTTGTAACTTCCAAACCACACCTGTGAAATATTTGTGAGTGTGCTAGCTGTCAAAATCATGTCAAAGAACATATTGCTCATTTCCAGTAAAAATGATTGCATTCCTGTTTCCAGCTCTATTTAGTTTATTAGCGTAGGTTCTGCCTTAGCATCCCAAAATCTCTGCTTTCAGAACATACAGAACAACATGATAGTTGTTGGGAATTATTGTCAGTAGAAACACTGTTGTAATTAGTGTAAGTAGAAACTTGCTCACTGTTAGAGATAGAATCCAACTATTTTTCCCGAGGAAATACTTTTTACTTAGAAACTGAGACGATCTGTTTTCCAATATTGCCTCCATTCATCATGGACTGGAAAGCAGCTTCAAGAGAAATAATGAAATAAGTTAGTGCCAAGCAAAATGTGCCAAGGAACTTTCAGAAAAAGAAGAAATAAATAATGTTGGAAGCAAACGTACCAGCCAGTCCCTCAAATTAAGAAGGCAAAAAAAAAAAGAAAAGCCAGTCTGTAATAAACTGCTAGGGGCAGTTTTGTGTAATAATTAAAAAAAATATTTGTAAGCAACTGTTTAGCCCTGTACAAGTTAACAATTGGATTTGCTGCTTTTATGATATGCCATACACATACCAAACAGCAAGACAAGATGTGACTGGAGGGGGTTCACAAACCTTTGAGAAAGGAAGATGTTTATACTCTATGTAGTGCAATAAATGCCAGAAGCTGGTGCAAAATAAACCTTTGAGTGAAAAAAGTAAGAAATATGACTCCTATATTTGATCAAATTCCTTCAAAATATATATGTATACCTGTTAGGAGCAATGCTTAGAATAAATTTAAATCTGTACGATTTGGCTATCACTCAATTCTACTGGGTTCCCATCTTGTGGAACTAAAGACTAAACTCTGACAGCGCATCTTGAACACCCTGGCTCTCCAGCTTTGTCTCACTGGAGTCCCAACACCCCCTTCATTTTTCTACTTTCTTTTCTACAGACTTTTTGAACAGGTTACAGGTTATTTTGTTCCTTTAAAATAAAATAATATCTTCATTTTGCTTAGCAATCTCTAATATGCTTGCCCCTTTCTTGTGTGTACTTCTCAATTTATTTTTGTTAGCAAACCCAATCACAAGGACTGTTAGAAACTGTATTTTTTTAAAGCAGAAGTTCAAGCTTTCCAAAATACCATTTTCTTACACACAAGTTCTAATAGGCAGCACCTTGAATCGGTTAGATCAGGGTGATTATCATCACCTGCTAAGGTAACAGTTTAACAATTCATTCCTCTCCCCATAGTAAAACAAACAAACAAAAAGATAATCAAAATTTACATTAACTTCTGGGGGTTTTAACATAAAATAATCTTTTCACAAAACTTTCTTATACTTTGTGAAAAAAAAAATTATTGTAACACAAAAATAATGTTTTAGATAAAATACTAAAATGTGAATTGGCAAACGAAACCAAGGAGGTAGTTAATATCTACTGTGATTGTATTTAATCAGACTATTATTCTTAGAAAATGGTGTAAAAATCTTACCACCAATGTTTGCTAAGCCTTCTACCACCGTCTCTCTGGCCTGTGAAGGTAAACAAGTCCTTTTAGTTTTCTTCAACCAAGATTAAGACTTCTTAGAAACATGCCATGAATCTGCCACAGAAACTATCGAAATCTAAAGGATTCTACAGCCACACTGAACAGGGCACTGCTCAGGCCAGGTTCTTTCATTGGGAGAGGAGTGAATACTTCCTGATAAACCTGTAGGCAATTTAGTGCTTCAATGAGAACTGGAACATCCCCGCCCCTGCCAAGATTTCACATCTCAGGATTTTCCCAGGAAAAGTTACTGATCCCCCAAAGAATTAAAAACTAATTTAGACAGACCTCAGGGGGAAGGGATGGAAAGGGATAAAGTATCTACCCATCACAAAATAATAAATAGTGGTTATGAAGCCTGAAACAAAATTTCAGACAAGATCCTCCAAATCATTCAGGACATGAACTAATAAGGACTTTGAAAGTACGTATTTTTGAAGGTCTGATCCCTTATGTAAAAAAGCACCTGCACTCTATACTGAAAGAAATACAGACATCAGGAGCATGTCATTGGAAACGTCTGTCATACTACAGTCACATCATCCTCAGCAGGTATCTACTAACTAAGCTTTCAAGTGTACTTCCACATTCATAAGAAAACTTGATCAATACTGAGGCATGGTAAGGGAGCCAAGGACAAAGAAAGTGGATGTCTTACATTCAGACCATGATCTGATGACATGGGAACAGAGGCCACAGACAAGATGTAAAAGTTCTTACCTTCAGTTTGCCCTCCTGGATCCACTGACAGAGCTGTAATACACTGGCTTCTTGTTTGTCCATATAGTTCAGCACTAAGAATCTTTCCCTGTGAAAGAAAAGAATGGGACTTGATTTAGAAAATGTTGGTAGCATATTTTGAAATCTTTACAAAACTTTTCAGGAAACAACATTATCGAAATGGAAGGATTATGAGTACTAATACAATGAGACAGCTCAGGGCTTTGCCACCTTGTTGATACAGCTCCCTGCAGCAGGACCTCAACAGTAACATCAGTCTAAGACAAGTAATTCTGTTCAAGTAGCAGAGAGAAGAGTAATAAAAACCAAGTAGTATTGCCAGAATAAGGAAACATCTATAAAATGTGACTGAATTCCTATTCTTTTTAACCTTCTTTTTCTCTTTCTTTTTGTGACAGGGAGAATAATTAATAGACCTGTATCTAGATGGTGAGTATAAATTAACTTTCAGGCTCCCCGGAACTATCACAGCTGCCTGTAGCAATCAAGAGAAACTGTAAAGATCATAAAAAATTATAATTACTTGTAGCAACGTACTGACTAAATTCTTCTCTGCCTTCTACTGCACATGGTATGTTTTAGCATTTTTATTCACTTTTTTAAAAGTGCAGACAACAGTAACAGGGACAAGAAAAGAATTTTAATTAGAAGAGGTCAATCCATTTGCACAGAAATTGAAAGTCTCCCCAACTTTCTGCAATGCAACGGAAGAAAAATCTCCTAAAACTTTGTTCCTGATCTCTCTCCTAGCTCCACCTGAATCCTGCCAGGAGATTCAGCAATTCCCAGAATCATTACAAAAATTAATGTTTTACCCCATATATATTTGTCACATCTCAGTCCCACTAGCCAATAAACTCCCAAATTCTAAAAATGTAACTTCAATACAACCACTGCATTGGCTGCATCCTTACCTCAAAAATCTTTTATTTTCTCTCTGCCTGAACTACCACACCTGGGGAGAAGGCACTCTGCAAAACACATGAGAGCAGAACCATGCAAAACTCTCCCTTGTACTGAAGAATCTGTCAGAGACCCCAGGACTAAAACAAGCAACCACAAACAAGCCAACAGACAACTATATTACACACAACAACATCCTTTCCTGTTTTTATGCTGATACAGATGAGTGTAAGAGCAAAGATTTACTGACATTGTGATCACAGTTTCATTTTTTCATATGGCAACATTCTGTTCTGATTATATCTGCCTACTGCAGGTGTACAGACTATCTTCCAAATGTCAGAGTCACAATGCAATCTACCTGGAATCTGATCATAAGTTGTGGAGGAGAAATGTACCTTGTGATATTTCTTTCTTTCCGTATTTTTTCTATGTCAGGAGGCAGCGGAGGAGGATAAGGCACATCTTTGTTATACTGAGAAATCTGTCCACACAGGATAATATGGCTGTTCTGGTTCCTCTGTTTGGGACAGCACAAAGTTACACACATTGGTTTCAGAAACTAAATTTTCCAGAGATTATATATATATATATATTTTATATTGCAAAATTTTTGCATGGGTATCCTTATTTAGAATCACTTATCCTAGAAAACTGCAGGAGAATTGCAGGCAGTCCCATTCAACCTATGGCAACAGTCAAATAGATAAATGCAAGGCAACAGTGGAAAAATAAGTGCTATAAAGCCCAAGTATTGCAGGCATTAAATACAGGGAGTATAAAAAATTGTTTTCTTACTGTGTGCCCTTTTAGTCAGGAGGAGAGAGGTAACAGGACAAAGAAGTTGGATACAGTTGTTGGAAACAGCTGTGATTTAGAGCTCCCAAAGATGGCATTGCCACCAAAGCCTCCATTGCCATGAGACAGGTTTCACGTTAACAATGGAGAGGACTGCTCAAGGCCAGCAGAACTGGTCTTTTGTGAAACCAGAAAACCAAAGGTGACAAAACACAAGAATACTACCAAGTTTCCTGGCCAAAGAAGAGAGAGATAAGAAGGCAGAAATTGTGTTTCTATTACTACATTGCCAGGCTAGCCCAAATGACAGATATTTGATTTCTCCTCAGGATCAGGATGAGCGCCTGGATTAGATCAATGAAGCGGAAGGTCTGCTCTACTCTACTGCAGGCATCTCCAGTAGGAATTAATTCAAAGCTGGGCATGCAGATGTTGAATGACTAGAATAAACCCAACAGCTGGTATAATCACCTGACTTATTACTGTGTCACTGATGTCTCCACCAACATTGTCAAAGTAAACATCCACACCTCCTGGGCAGAGCTCACGTAGCTGCTCTGCCACATTCCCCTTCTTGTAATTGATAGCAGCATCAAATCCCATTTCTTGGACCAAAATGGTGCACTTTTCATCTGTGCCAGCGATCCCCACCACTCTAGAGCAGCCCTCCAGGCGGCCAATCTGCAGGAGCACAAAACCCAACAACCCCCCCCCCCCAAACCATGAAGAGAAGTTAGATCATTCATCTGCATAAAGGTACCAGTGGGAGGAAGAGGGTCTGAGGGGGTGTCATCCCACGTCCCACTAAACCCCAAGCAGCAAAGTTCAGGGCACACTCCCATTTCAGGTGACACAACTGCTTCTTGTCATTCCCTCCTCACATATAGAGAAGGGGCAGGTACAACCAAAATCTGCCATCTTTCCAAACTCACTGGCTGCAGGAGGTTAAATCTGTAGAGGCACCAAGAACTGGCAGTACTGGAGAGCTAAATATAGTATAAAATCACCACCTGCCAAGTCCATTAGTACAGCTAACAAAAGGCCCAAAAACCTGAAAAATAATTGATTTAAATACATTCTTCATGGATTAAATTATGCACAGTTTCTTCGTAGCTCCTCTTTATCTGTAGGTCTTAAGTTTGCTTAATATCTATTGTGTTTGTGTATATGTATCTGTGTACATACATATATGTATATATGCAAAAGCACACTGCAACATGTTCTGCAAAGCTGAGGGGGATAGAAGGGCTGTAGATCTCAAAATCTAAAGGATGTCATGGAACACAACACAAAGAAGGGTTTACTACAATTTTAAATTATTTTCTAATACAGAAAAAAAATTAAAGTTGCCAGTCAACTCAAAGACTGTGTTCAAACAGCAGACTACTATATAAATATATAGTAAATATTATACCACCTCCTTTATTTATGCTAGTGACAGGTAATCATCTTGGGCCATTTTCTCCTATCCTAGTTCCATGAAGGTTAAATTTCACACCTAAAAATCTTTCCCCGTGAGAGCATGAGCCAAATTTGTGAAACTGGCCCTTCCCATGGAGTTGCACCTGCTCACATTTACAATGATTTTATCTATACATTTACAAAACCAGGATGCTTCAGCAGATAAACCTGGTAACAGAGAATGCTCGTATGTCATAAGCTTACCTACCTGGCCAGCCAAAGAACCACAGGCACCAGCTGCTCCACTCACCACCATGGTCTGATTTGCACCCACAGCCACGTGTCCTTTCTCCCTCACACCCAACAGGGCCGTCAGTCCTGTGATACCGGCTGCACCAAGAAAGTGGGAAAGGTGCCCATTTACAAGCTGTGGAACAAGCTACAAAACAGAAATATGTGGTGGTGGTGGTCATTTCTTTTTAAGGTGAGGTTTTGCTGTTTGCTATTTGATTGTCTGAGGGTAGAGGACTAACTCAAGATATTTAGCAGCCAAGGTACAACCGGTATGGGCAAGTTAACAATAAACTCGCTTGACCTTAATAATAAGTTTATACAAAATGAGATCAAGATTATATTTCCATAGTTCTAGAAAAAGTTTTTAAACAAAGTCACTCACAAAAACTTCATTGGGAGATAAGATTCCAGCAATAGTAAACAACCCGTGTTAGTGTAAAGGATCAAATATTGTGATTGCAATTGTGATCAGTGGCAAAAGGTCCTAAGGGGAGGAGTTTATTCCAAAGTACACATTCTTAAACTACAACACAAGAATGATCAACACCATATCCCTAATGCTATGTTACCTCTCTATTTCAACTCCATCTTGAATAATCTTTCTTCTATGGATGTAAAATCTCCAGTAAAAGCTTTCACTAACATATGTCAGTGAAATAAATTGAAATAAACACATAAAAAGCCTTTTATGACTACAATCTCATGGGTCAGGAATTCTACTAGAATTAGAATAATTAACAGAAGCAGCTTCAGGGAAATTTATTAAAGATCCAACAATTGAAATAAGACTGGCATATCTGGTGACCAACAAAAGCATTTACATTTTTGTTTGTTAATAAAAGAGAGAAACTGATAGAGATTTTGCCATCTGAAAGCTGATCTGCCTTTTGAGGACCAGTTGCTCCAATAACAGGGGCTTGTTTTTGACTAAGAAATATTATCATTATCCACTATTAAGAAAAAAAAACATTTAATAAAATAAAATAGTGACAATCTGGGCTTTGCATCTACATTACCTTTTGTAGCAAGCTTCCATCTAGAATTGCTACTGTCTGCCAGGGCCAATTGAAGGAAGTTACAAAGTCTCCTTTAGCAAGGTTACTGTGCTTGCTCTCCTCCACAATCCCAATGCCCCCACCATCAGCGACTTCAGAGAGCTGCCAGGGCAGGAGGTAATCTGAGCCAGTGTCCTCATTCATTCGGCAGCGCTGAAAAACAAGGCTTTAATAAGAGGTTCTGGTGGAACATACAGTTTGTTTACGAGTTCAAATGAAGTTAGGGATGAGATACGTTTAAAACTTCAAACACAAAGGGCTACTCAAAAAACTCTCAATAAGCCCCAAATATTTATCATCTTTACTGAGATCCCACCCTCCAATCTTGTTTGCTCAGTACAAAAGGAAGATGGACCATTTTGATCTCCTCCAGCAGCATTACCAAAGCCAACATGTTCTATAGATGCTGCCTCAAGGCCAGCCATGCAATCAAAGATGACTGGCTTGGGTCTGACAAGGAAACTATAAATGCCATTCTTTAACTGAAAGAATCACAGGAATGTAGGATTGAAAAAACTACCCACAAGTCATTTAGTCCATGCCTATGCACTGAAGAACAATCACACGTATGTCGACCGTCCTAGACAGAGATCTGTTTAACGAAACATCTTGAAATCTGAAGTCTTTTTTTAAGATCTCCCCCTGTAGTCTGAGCTAGTTCTTCAGGATTTTTAAATTTTTCCTTAACTCCCAAGCTAAATCTACTTTCCTGAAATTAAGACTGCTTCTTTTCTGTTATTTCCATCTACACAGGGAACAAAGTATCAGAATTCTCTTTATAGCAAACTTTTACATACTAGTAGATGGTCTGTCTAGTTCTCCTCCTCCCTTCACTTCCATTCTAACCCACAACTCTTGCAACCACATGATTTCTACAGTTTTGTAGAATTAGGTGCATTAGCTGGTTACGGCTTCATTGACTAATTCTCTCTCTGTTTCCACTGTTTACAAAGAATTGACATGTTTCTGTCCTGCCATCACCCGCTTAAGGAGAAAATGTGACTTTCATTTGTAAACAAAACTGCTAATAGCAAATTAGCATTTAACTTGAATCATGTATGTGTTTTGTCTAGAATTCTTTTGCCCTCTTTTGCTTCATCATTAAATATTCTTTGTCCTCTACCCACACTCCCCGCAATTGCAAAATATTTCCTTCCATTGCAATGGTATCCCAGGGCTTATAGTCTCTTCTTAGTCCTATAAGGTGATATTCCTATATATATTACAGGCCCATTAATGTCAGATTCTGTCCCAACATTACTCCCTCAGAATGAACAGAATTACTGAGTTATACTGGAGATATCTTTGTCCTATAACTGGTAACTTTAGTGTAAAACATCATGACAGGTACAGAGTTGACAGTATTTTAAAAAACAAACTCTGGTTGAGCTCCATCACCTACCATGTAAGGGTCCACAGAGAGATAAAGGGTTCTAACACGCACTTGTCCTGCTTGGATAGTATCTGCTACTGTACTTTGCTCCAGTCGGAAGTTTTCAGCCACTGGTACTCCATTCTTACCTAGAATTATTTTAAAATGAAAGAAATAAAGGAATCAATACAGAACTTCCCCATGTCAATATGGAAGGCATTTTTTCAAGGTAGCCCTTTTTAGACTAAGTTAGGTTATAACTTTACTTAGGTACAAACCTACTGACCAACATTCAGATTCTGTGTCACAGACTATGATTGAAATAGGTGCACTGCCATCATCCAAACTGAAGAGCTGCCACAAGAAGAAACCACAAACAAACAAACAAAAGGAGGGGTCTGTTCCTATTCTCAAAAAGTGTTTCTATATAACCTATGTGCTGAAAAGCCCCTAAGTTTCAGAACAAAGACATGCATTGGGACTTCTCTCACATAACAAAACCACTGTACACTATTTTGCCGGTCACAAATGACCATAAATTTTAAACAGGAAAGTTTTAAACTCTCACCTCTCAGTCTCTTCTGACTCAGTGATACTGGGGGAATAGAGACCATTACCACTGCACATGCACATGCTACAGAAGCACCCCTTCACAGCTGCAGAGGGAACCTCCTTAAATCAAGGTTTCCCAGAAAGACCTACGAAGTGTATGGCAAGAGCCCCAGAACTGGAGGCTCATCCTCAGGCTGGTATCACATGCAGCAGATCAGTCAGACTGACAAATGGAACCACCAGCACTAACAACAGAGAGCCAGACACCCATGTATGTTTTAAGTCAGAGTGGCTGGGTAACTACAGCAGGCTACTCCTGTAACATTTGATTTGCATTAAAAAAACAAAAGACAGTTCACACAACAGTTCTTATCTTTTAGGACTATTTTTGAAGTGGGTAGTATACAATACACCCCAAAAAACTTAATGCACACATGTGGATCTTCTACAACAGTTTAGAAACTCACTCTTCAAAATATTGGGCTGATATCCATAACAAGGCAAACATATAAGCAAGGAAGTAAATAAATCCTGAGGAGTGTAAGTTCAAACAATAAACACTTCAAAACACAGGAAGAAGGAAAGACTCAGTATTTACTAAAAGGAAGCAAAAATGAACAGTAACAACATACTTTATTTTCGTCATCTCTTAAAATGCATAAAGAACAAATGTCAGAATTAAAAAGCAATGCTTGCTAATCTTTTTTCACTGAGTCCCTACACTTAGAGTTCTCTCATTTATTATTTATTAAACCTTTTTGTCTCACCCAAGAGTTTAGCTATCTGTATATACAAACTAAACAAATACACTTCACAATAAGTTTTATTTATTGCTGCATGCAATAAGATACATAAATGTTGATATCTTAAGTTAGTGTCTGTTTCTGCCCTCACCATTTTTAAGAATTAGGCAACCACAGCAAACACATCGCTCCTTTGTTGGAGAGAAATACATACCAGGGCGTGAATTCAGCACTACTCTCTGTATAATCATCCCTGCTTCTACAGCAATTTGGCACTGGATCTCTACAAAGAAAAAAACATTGTGTGAAAGACTGAAATATAAATTTACTTGAAAAAGAATATGGGGCAAAGAATTTATCATTTGGAAAGTGGAAATGAAACACAGGCACATCAACTTCAGCACCCATGCCCCAAAATCATATAAACCCACCTAAAATGTAAAATAAACAAACTTGAGAATGCAGAGTTACTCTGTTTATCTTGTTAAAGCCGTGATTCTACACAATGTCACAGCAGCACCTTCTGGAAAGACTGAAAATTATCCTGTACTGTGCTTGTAAAATCATCACCATCCCTTACCATATTGTAGGAGATGAGTTTGGTTTATTTTCCTGTGCTGCCCAGGAACACTGTTTCCACCTAAAAGACTCTGAGGCAGTTTTGCAACTCAATAAAACACATACACGCATGCCAGTAACAGTAGGATGCAGGTATATGGTAAAAAGAGAATGTTGTGTAAGATGTTTCACATGAAATGGCAAGTCTTCCTATTAGCAGTGCGTTTTCTCCTAAGAAATAGTCTGTCCTAGAAATGAGAAAGAATTAAACCACCATTTGATCCGTTTTACTGAAAAACTTCTTGAATTTCAACAGTTTAAAAGAGGACTGTAAATTTGCGTTCTTGCAATTGTGAGATGACAAGTGATTAATAGGGAACGAACCTGATTCAACAGGAGAAAAATCACAATCCTATATGCTTTCACAGCTAATACAAAATAAAAAGGTTCTTACTACTCTTCTCAGCTGACTGCCATAAATAACCAACCTCCACAAGAACCAAGGACACTAAGGAATGAAACATGAGAGCTGATGTCTTTGTTATAGTGTTTATTTTGCTGACAAGAACAGCAAATTAGAGTGAAGCAGAAGAGATGAGCCTAGAAAGAGTACATCACCACTCGTCCAACATCTTTATTGTTTGAACACTGAAAAATACAGAACCTCCTGTTTGTACCATTACATTACAGCACTCACATACCATCAAGAACTATGGCCTGGCCTGCTAAAAAACTTAATTAAAAAGTTATCAGGAGAAAATGGGCATATCCCTGGCCTTTCCCTCTCCTCTAAAACCCACAACTGACCCAAACCGTAAGTATCCTGTTCATAAACCAGTTAAATGTTTAACATTTGATTGTGTTCGCACTTGAAAAGTTACTTATTAGGCAAAAATTATTCAAGAGTTACTTCTGAAGAAATTATCCAACAAGTTATTCATGAAATTCTTTTCAATATTTCAAGTTCAAAGGGTACTACAAGAAAAACTACAAGAAATGGCTCTGAAATGTGTCTTCATAGCAACACATAAATAAAAAATAAGTGACCTGAACAGTTCTTTGGACAGAGCAATGTAGAACATCAGTCTGCAGCAAAAAATAAAAAAACCCATGCACTCTGATGAAGTTACTAGTTACTGCTTAAAAGTAAAAAATTATCATTGGAAATACAGGAGCTAATAATTAAAAAGAGAAATAAAAATCCATTTTTGTACCCACACAGCTGATATAATCTCTGGTATAAATACACTCATGTAAAACCATAACAGGAAGGAGGGCCTAAGATAAACTTTGGCAGAGCTTGGGTTCAGCATCATACTCAGCTATAGACTTGCTGTGCAATCGTAGGCGCATCACTTTGTACTTCTTTTAAAAATATTTTTCAGAACCAAAGTTCCAAATTTCTCCTGATAACATTTGCATAACAAAATTACATTCAAGTGGTGCTGTTACTATCCCCAGAAAAACTGTCTTAGCATCTGACAAAACGTGCTAATTCAATGAACATTTTATAGACTGTCAGATACGCAATTTAAAATGACAACCGTACTCCAGGAAACAATTTGCACACATACAGAACTTGGCTGAACTGTACAACCACTAATGAAACTGCTCTGTGCAGAAATAATGAGTTAAAGCAGTGAATATAAACTAACAGCAATCTGACGGCTCACATGGAATCTGGGCAAATAATTCCTCTGTACATTATCCATATTTAGTCCAAATATATTGATGGTGCTAAGAATTTACTCCACTGCTCATAAAGCCTGCAGAGCAGGCAGAACTGCTGTACAGCTCATGCCTTACAGAGACACCCACTGTCAGAACTGCTCACTCAATTTTTGTTATTTTGAGACTAAATAACTGTGTTGTGCAAATACAAAACCCCAATTGGAACAAGAAGAGGTGATGAAAGGCATTTTTATTGTGCCTAACACATACTTGAAATATATACTTTCTATGACAGTAGAGAGAGAAAAATAGATTTCTTTAAAGAAAAAAAAGCCAAAAATATTAACATATTAAAAGAAAGAAAAAGCAATACAGGGTGGCATAGAAAAATGAGAGTGGAAAAAGTACACAATAAAAGTTTAGATTACTTCTTTGAATGCCTGACATTCTGAGGGAACAAAACGCTGTTGATTTCCCAGATTATTTTCACAGCTTTTGGTTGAGAAGCCTGAGTACCAATTCATTTTGAAGATCTTCCAAATACAGTGAGTAGGTAGACAGAAAGTAAGGCTGGCAACTGAATTGTCACTCATTCTATGACAGCTGTCACAGTAAAACACAACACTGGAGATGGACATTTCCTTCTACAAATATGACTGCACTTGCTTTACAGTGGAAGTCAGTAACACCATTACACAAGCAGATGTTCACACAAATATGATAACATAGTAAGAAACAATCAAGCTTTCCTCACACTATAAACAATACAGAAATTATTAAAGAAAGTAGAGGCATCAAGTTTTAGTACCGAGGAAAGCTTTTGGAGAAAGAGAATAGATTTTTTAAAAAAGTGAAATAACGGGGATTTGTATCATATATGTAGCCCTTCCCAATATATGTGGAACGCCAGTGTGAAGGATGCTTTTGACTCTTTAGGGTTTTTTAAAAAGACCAGCAGAAGAAACACACATTACTGTTTTTTAGCTTTTCCATGCAAAAGTAACAAGCTGGTTTTACTCTTCAAATAAAATGGAGTAAAAATTAACTTGAAGTTTTAACATCAGCATTCTGTGCCAAGATCACCTGACCAACCCTGTGAATACAACAGGAGCATTAAGCTGCACAAGGGCAGCACTTTCACGGGAGTCTCAAGTTTGTCTTAGCTCAGTTTTATTCTTATCCTTTCTCCCCTTGCCCTTCTTTTCCCACTTCTGCAGAAAGACCCATCCTTTTAAAAATGTTAAATAAATTCCTCAGCACTACATGCTCCATTTTGTCATAGGTAGTTTATTCCTCCTGTATCAAGCCCAGGCAGCACAGAAGAAGACGGCAGTCAATCTAAATCGAGAAGTAAGACTGAAGTCTTCTGAAACTTTGGTGTCAAAATGGTTAGAACCAGGATTCTCAGAGGAAACTCAAAGAAAGAAATTTCAAGGAAGAATGACTCTGAATGAGGAACAAGCAGGAAGGAAAGACAGGAAAGACTGGCACCAGGAGTCAGTGAGAGCAGAGAAACGTGGCAAGAATAGCAACTTAAAGGCCATTAAAGCCAGGAAGAGAGAAACAGACTGGAGAGAGAACTGGAGGAACTGGGGAATCTGAATGAGATAAAAGAAACAAACTGAGATGAGAACAGATGGGCAAAAAGCAAAAATATGGTAACTGTAACTTGGAAGGTGAGGAAAATGGAAACAATCAAGCAAATTTAATGGATTAGGTACTAAAGTCTCCACCACACCCATAACAAATAACATTTGAAGAATGTTAATTAATTGCAAACTGGACTTTTCAAGAAGTAGAAGCCAAAAACAATACTGTCATGAATGGAGAAAACACATGCCATAAAAATATAAGTACTTTCATGAACTGAACTAATAAATCCAGATTTCCTAGTATTTCATGTCTCATCACTGAATTCTCTGGTGTGAAGTTCCTCCCATAGTGTTTTCTTCATGTGGATTCTCCGATGCACTCTAAGGGTTGAGGGCAGGCTGCAGTCTTTCCCTCAAGAAAAAGGTGAAAAAAGAAGAATGACAGCAGTAGCAGGATCTTGACCCAGCCATCGGGGTTTTTTTTTCCTTTTATATTGCAAAAAGCCTAATATCTTTGAGCTTTTTATCAAATTTGACTGACATACAGAGCAAAAGTTCCAGTAAATATCTACACTCATATCTACACACAATAGGATTGTAAAAACTTTACTTTTTCAGATCTAGGTGTCAAAAAAGCTGAAAGCTCTCAGGTACCATCTCTGNAATACTTGCATTGTGTTGGAGTTGCAGAAAATTGCTTAAAAATACGAACACGTAATGTCTATTTTTTCTTAGCAGAACTTCAAGTCAGGAACGAACACAAGAAAGCAAATTCCACCCAGAAAGGTAGGAGCATCACCTGACTTTTTTTTTTGAGAAGTCTGTGATGCAGTATGCAGGTTCCCACATGAACACAATCCCAGACAGCACACTGATTATCCACTTGCCTAGGTGTGACCCAAGACTAAGTTAGAAAACACTGCTGTCAAAGGTGGAAGAGCCTCTGGAGACTGTCCTGTAGATGGTTCAACATCAGTTTCAGAAGCTGCAGATAGAATAGCATAGGAAAGAGAAACCGAGAGAGGTCAGAAGCAGCGAAGGATGTTCGGTTTTACAAGCTGCATAGCAGCCCTGACCTGGGTGCCAAGAGAGACTTTCCTCAGGGATTCCTGCATGCTCCATGCCACAGTTGGACCCAGGGCCTCGGTGAGGCCAGGCTCCTGTTCTAGGAATCAGGCAATCCCAGTCACAGAGTGGTTTGGAAGGGACCTTAAACATCACTGGGGACACCTCCCACTAGACCAGGTTGCTCAAAGCCCCATCCAGCCTGGCCTTGGACGCCTTCAGGGATGGGGCATCCACAGTTTCCCTGGGCAACCTGTTCCGGTGCCTCCCCACCCTTAGAGTGAAACATTTCTTCCTGGTATCTAATCTAAACCGTCTCCCGTCAAACCCGTGCCCCAGCATACGCCAATCCCTGAGGAAGCGGCTCCTGAGAAGGAGGGAGGGCGGGAGAGGGCTCTGGCCCCTCAGGGAGGGCTCAGACGGCGCTGCCGAGCTCTCTCTCCACGAGAGGAGGCCGCCGTCCCTACCGGCTTTACACCTGGCGCCAGAGCCCACTCATCCCGACGGGCAGGGCGGAAGGGCAGGCACACACCAGTCCGCTCCGGTCCGTCCCCTCAGAGACCTAAGACACCGTCGCCATCGTCCCTCTCTGCGAGTGAAACCCCGCGCGAGGGACGCTTAGAGGGAACTACCCCCTCCCTCCTCTGCTCGCGCAGCGCTCCCGCTCACCTTGAAGGGCGCCGCGCGCTTACCCAGCACCTCCGTCACGGGACAGAGAGGACACCACCCCTCTGCGCGCATGCGCGCGGGCTGAAAGAGGGCAGGGTTGTGGCCCAGCCTTTAAAAGGCGCCGTGCGCTAGGTCTGGCTCTTGGGCGGCGCGAAGGGCTGTGGTGGGGGTCGCGTGGTGGATGATGGTTGGGCCCCTCAGCCGTCCTCCGTCGGTAGTAGGTTCACACTTTTACACATACTCTCCTCCGTTTTGCGGGGGGCGGCCGGTAGGGCTGTGGGCCGAAGTCTCCGGCCTTTCTGTGCTATTGAGGCGATGGCAGCCCCTGAGGCTGGAGGGGTTGAGGCGATGGCAGCCCGTGAGGCTGGAGGGTTTGAGGCGATGGCAGCCCCTGAGGCTGGAGGGGTTGAGGCGATGGCAGCCCCTGAGGCTGGAGGGGTTGAGGCGATGGCAGCCCCCGAGGCGCCTGCAGCTCTGGATGTTTTTTTTTGTGAGAAGAATAACATTGAGAGATACTTGCTGCTTGCGTGTTCTAGCAGGTGAGATTTTGTTCATTAATGCAGTGTAAGGCTGTACTACATCTGTTCTTAGAATTCCACTGCAGTTGCCATTGTGTAAAATATAAGCTTGTATTTACTATATACATCCTCTTACTATGTTTGAATGCAGCTGAAGAGGTATCTTTACTTAAAGAAAGTAAGAGGATGAGTAACTGGAGAGCCAGAGGCTTCCCGGGACAGGGCTCAGCTGGTGCTGCCCGGCTTGATTCGTCTGTGCACTTGCCCTGCCTTGTAGTGACTCACCAGCCTGGAAGGACAAACAGGTCTGTGAAGTGGCCACCGAGTTGGTGGAAACTACTGCAGAGCTTTAACTGACTAGTTAAAAGACTGGAAAAAAACTCTTCCAGACTAATGATCCGGATGACTTTGTCTCTCACAGCAATGCAGGTAAAACCACTCTATTGAAGCTTTGCCCGTTGCATTTCAGTATATGTCAAAGTGAATGATACGTGTTTGTGCCACCATGATATACAGAACTTTGTATTTCACAGTTGAAATAACATCATAGGAACTGGGATGGTCTGGAGGGAGGAAAATGAGGTATCTTAAGGGGATTCATACCTCTATTTTTTTTCCCCTCCAACTTGTATCAGCTGACCTAATGAAAGGTCAGTATCTTACTAGTGTAACACATTGTAAGGAAGTCTTTAGGGTTGAAGTTGTCCCTGTAGGTTCAAATGGTCATATCTTGTATGTAGAAGACCTCCATTAGAAGGAACAAATACTGACTTGCCTCATACTTAGGCAAGGAAAGAACAGCAGAATTATTACAGAAATAATTGTTTCAGAAACCAATGTTACATGTCATTATATGAGCAAACAGGAAAAGATTAGGAAGTATGTTAATGGAGAACTCCCTGTTAATTTAGAAGTAGCATATCTCAAGGACTAGTAATAATTGAAAGAAAAGTGGGGGAAAGGTATGCTGTATACGGGAATATCAGCATGTTTTTGTTTCCATATATTATATAAAGAGAATGCAACTTCAGATAGCTTATAAAAATACCAAAAGCCCCCAAACCCAAAATATTAAAGAGGCTTTCAAAATCTCTGTACAACCCTACTTTCCCTTACCTAGTATAGGGTGGACTTCTTTCCTCCATAAATAAGGTTATACTGAAAGGTGGTTACAGCAATCATCTGCAGTTTACTGTTTTAAGCCTTATATTCACACACTCCACATTGGCTCTTTTGTTAAGAGAAGCTATTATGAAATAAATTTAGGTGTGAATTTAAAATGCAGTGGCTTGCCTTACGGATACAATTTCTACTCTAAGAACACCCTTTTGTGATTCACTTAATCTGCCTCAGACTAAACTGAACCCCACGAAGTCACCCTTCCTGTGAAACTAAACTGTCCACACAAACAGGCTGTTGTGGAATAGTTGTTACATAACAGATATTAGGGTTTGTTACCACATATAAATAAGGCTAAATCAGCCTGGGTGTCATGCTCTTAAGGTCAGAGATGAAATGCGGGATATGTTTGTCCTGGAGTGTGGTTGTGGTTGTCAACAGACCATCGCTGCCTCTCAAATGGGGAATATAATTCAGTTAGGCCTTACTTCACTGAACAGATGCTTCCGCTAATTTTAAGATTTCTTTGACCAACGTCAGGAAAATTTGAGAAAGCAAAACCACTTCTGGCTACACAGTGGGATTAGAAAACTGTCCCATTTGCTGTTTTTAGAACAAAAAGAGAAAGAGGGAAAAAAAAAAATGGGGAAGAGGCTTGAGGATACAAAGCCATTAGCTCTGAGAATTGTGTGAACTTGGACAGAGGGTATAAGTCAAACAGCTATCTGTTTCAGAGTGGTTGAAATCATATAACCATCAATTTTAGTGAGGTCAACAATAGTAATTAAAATAGGACTCAAAAATCAAAATCTGGAGGCTTTATTTTTTTCTTTAAGATTATATGACTGTTTAGCTGATTCCAAATCATCTTTTTGTTCCTGCTTACCTGCCCTTAATATGGAAGCAATAAACCTTACATATTCTGTCTGTACTGTGAGGCATTAGTTTTTAAAGTACAAAGTAAACCTGTTTATTTTCCAAGATTTGCTGGGTTCATGGATCACATTAGTGAGGGTATGTAATAATAATTTCACCTGTTACACATTTTGATGTTCATAGGTAATTTACAACCTCAGCAGATGTGTGACCTTTCTTTGTGTTTTTTTTTAATCAATGTTACTATAATAAGTAATCTTTTCATATCTGTATAGATGAATAATACAGATGTTGCTTATGTAATTGAAGTGCAGCTGTGTTTTGGTCATCAAAGTCCTCTGGGGTATTTGTGAGCTCTCAATAACACCAGATTCTCTCCATGTTCTTGGGTAACAAAATCAGTTCACTTGTCCTACAAATTGTAAAACAGTCTTTCAGGCTGCAGTATGAAAAATTATTGCAAAATCGTCAGTGCTAGAATTGATGTTTCTGATTTTATAAACTGTTAGTTTTCTAGTCTTCTGTGAAGTTTCTTGCCCTCGTTGCTGAGCCAGAAGAACGATGATGCAATGTCAGCTCACAGCCTGAGGTGCTGCCGAGTGCAGTTTGAGCTAATCCATGTATCTTCCTATGAAATGTTTTTAGAATTCACAGATGATTCATTCTGCCGGCTAAGCTGTGGATGCGGTAACTTCAGCAGAGGACAGTAACAGATTAGGTCATTTGCAGTGAGTGTTTGACTCAGTGTAAATAACCCAATATACGAACTGAAACGTTTTAGCTTGAAACAGCTGCTGAGGTTGAACTGAGCTATTCAGCCAGCATTATGTCAGAGTGACATACCATGCTGTAAAGTGCTGTTTAATGGTGATTTGTGAGCAGCTCAGCTCCCTGTTGGATGAAAATGCTGGAAAGGGTAGGCAGCTGGGCAAAGCAAGGTATCATCCAGCTCACGTTATACCATCCACTGCTGAATTGTCTCTGCTTTGGCATTCATGCAGATCGTGTTTTGTAATAAAGAAGCCAACCTCACAATGGATCCCTGATGCATTAGCTTGAGGTAGAGGTATTTGTTGGAAAGTTTTGTATGTGGCTACTTAGATCTCATATGAAACTAGCGCCTTCTGATTGCATCAAAAGAAGTGTAAGCAGCAGGTCACGGGAGGTGATTCTCCCCCTCTACTCTGCGCTTGTGAGACCCCACCTGGAGTACTGCGTCCAGTTCTGGAGTCCTCAACATAGAAAGGACATGGAACTGTTGGAACAGGTCGAGCGCAGGNTAATCATTCTACGATTCTATGCTAATTGCTAGCTAATCACAAAACAGGCTTCATCTGTACAACTAAGGTAAGTATACAGATAAGAAGCAATGGCTACTTTTTATGGTAACTGCTGTTTTTCTGGTGTTTTGGAATGCCCTGACCCGTCTTTCTTTGTTTGATAACTCTTCTCTGGATTCTCACTGGCCAGAAGGCATAGGTGGGGTCTGGGTTTGCTCTGTCAATTTTTCTGATGGTAAGGAAGTTTAGCTCTATAATTCACTAGTCAAAGCTACTGGTTTTGTTATATGCTCACACAGAAGACTATCTATAGGGCACATCTTGAAGAATCACATTCATTTTAAGGTAAATAACTTGTGTTGTTAGTACAATAAAATATAATATGTCAGTAACACACCTTGATGTCTGACTTTTGTAAGGAAAACACAGGGTTACAAGACTTTTACATAAAAGTTGCTGGCCTCAGTCTTTAAGCATTTGGTATTTTGTAAAACCTTTTAAATCCATGAAGAGTGAGCACACTATATTATCATTTTAATATGACAATGATTACTACTGCTTGATCATCACAAAGTTTTACTCGTAATCTTGCTTCCTTTTCTGCCTGTGCCTTTTTTTTTATCTTTAAGGGAAGAAAGAAAACACTGAAGTGATTACTGCAGAGACTGATTTTCCTGTTGTCTTTGGTTTGTTAGTGGTGGTTTCTTAAGTCCAATCAAAAAGGATTAGGTAATGTTTGAGTAACTTTTATATTATTAAATGTGGTGAAGTTACAATTTGGTGTAGCTACTTATTTAATATTTATAAATGTCCTGAGTATACTGTAGATGAAAACTATCCTCTTGATATGCATCATCATATCAGGATCATATCTTTCATTTTTTGTTGCAGCATGGTTGAAGAGATAAGGAACTTCTGGTTTAGAGCCACACTGCTGCATAACCATATGCATCTCTGGAGGAAATTTCTTTCTTTATTGCTCTGTGTCTCATTTAATGTGTTCCATTTAATGATATCTTCCAGTTGTACAAAAAGTGCTTCTACTCATAGTCCTTCAGAAATCTGCAACTAATGAGGTACTAGTATAAGTATGGTTTATATTTCGTCATTGTTAATCAGCCATGTATATCAGTATTAGAACAAAAGTATCTTGAATTTTCCCAATTTAATATGAAGCATCACCACTCATCTGTGGTAGACACCACTGAAAAGTTTAAATTTGAATTCTGTTGTCATAGCCTGCAGTAGTTGTACCTGCTTTATGATGCATAGTTGTTCAAAACAGGAAAGACAGAAGGGTTTTTAAATTCAGAATACCAATAACCTTCAAAGTATTTCTTCTTACTGCTATTTTCTCTGTCTAGAAAACCCTTCGGGATTGGAAACAAGTTCATAAATGTAAGGGATTCCGTATTTTTTCTTGTTTCAAAGCTTATGTTGAATGGAAATTGGGAATGTTCAGTGAAAAGGAAACTAAATTTGTTAGAAAGAACTGAGGTTATCATAAATGAAGCTGCATTATGTGAATATCCAACATATTAGACCACCCTGAAAAATGGGGGGGAAGGAAGAAATGTGGTCATAAAGGCCCAAATAATTTATTCAGAACACAAAATGATCTTTGCACAATCACACTTAGAGTAGTGCTGTTATGTTTCTTTGGTTTAAGATTGCTGGCAGCAAACGGTCAGGACAAGTGTTTCTGTCTGAACTGAACACAGAAAACATGAGCACCATTTGTTGAAGGTGCTACTGATTGCTTCACTGGAGCAGGAGGCAGAGGTGGGTGATAGACTGCGCTACCCAGGGAAATCCTAATATTAGTAGAATATTGCATCATATTTATCTTCTTTTTCATACTTGAAATTCAAAATCATTGTAAAACAGACCTGTTTTCTTATTCATGCATCCTAATGCTAAAAGAGCTAATGCTAATGGCTAGCAGAAGCAGAAAGAGAAATAGATCTTCTATAATCAGAAATAAATTGTTTCTATGAGGGGAGGATGTGAAGTTATACGTACTATAGCTTCCCTGTAAGACTCCTTGGTATCATAATCCTTGATCAAATAGAATTGGAAAGTCCGATCTTGAGAGTTTCAGTCTGTGTGTTTGTGGAAAAACACATTTGGGATGCAGATAAGAGATAGAAACTGACAGAAGGTGAATAAAGGCAGGTGTGAACAAGGAGGAGAATTAATGAGGAAGAAGCTGCTTTAGAATGAACTTTTCTTGCATTAGCATCATATTTATGAAGTGCTGTTTCTGAAAAGCAAGTACTGGTTTGCAAAAGAGGACTAGGTAGACTTGCAAAGTCACAAGATAACCCAAGGCTTATATTTGGAGCTCTGTGCAGGGCTTGTTTCAGAGCTGCTGGGAATTAGTAGAACACTTCTCGTCCATCCAGCAATGTGGATATTCCCTTCTGGAGATTTAAAACACTTGGTTGTATTTGACTGGCCTGGAAATGAGAATTTGCAAAGAATTTCACCTGTTTCCTCTAAGGAATAGAAGAGGGATCAGTAAGCACAACTGGCCTGGAAGGAATGAATGGTGTCAGTGACTGTTTTCCAGAAGGGTGTGCTTGCCCTTATTATGGGTGATAATTTATTTTTTTTTGACATATGAAACTTGGATGACAACTGGTTTGACTCTCTGCCAAGCAACTGGAGGATTGTTTCCTAACAGTGAGGGTTGTCTTTTAGAGGCTGATCTATCACTGGCAACTGTAAGTTCTGGGGCAATCAAGCAAAACTTGCTTCAGATTATAATTGCAGTCTGTGTTTTAGCCAGCATAGCTGGTAGGTAGTAGTCAAGAGGCTTTCTGCTGTTTCTGAGCAGCACATCAGACTATCTAAATGACAGTCTTTAAGGGCATTTTTGGGAGATTATTTGTACATCTCTCTAAATGAGATCTTGTTTGGATGCCTTTCTTTCTGCAACTTTCTGTGGTGTGTCATGGAAGATTGGTAAGACACTGGAACAGGTTGCCCAAAAAAGTTGTGGAAGCCCCATCCCTGGGAATGTTCAAGGCCAGGCTGGATGGGGCTTTGACAGCCTGGTCTAATGGGAGGTGTCCCTGCCCATGGCAGGGGGGTTGGAACTGGATGATCTTTAAGATCCCTTCCAATTCTAAAGATTCTGTGATTCTCAGATAGTATTAATAGGATAGCCATCTAGCTCATTTAGTGGGTACTGGCTTTGCAAACACTGTAAATTGTGTTAATTTTAAATAGAATTGTGAGTGCTAAAAGATAGGAATAAAAAGGCTATATCATAGTTCTGCAAACATGTATGCTTTAATTATTAATTTTATTAGCAATACGTGACTAATTAGAGAGAAGAAACCTACAAGTCTAAGTGAACTTCTTACATAATTTCTACGATTAGTCTTTTCTCACAGTTCCCAGCACTACTTTTGGGAAGCTAAAATGGCATGACAGAATTTTGTTTGGGTGTCAGGTAAATGAACACCGGATACTGCTCTCTGGAACAGGTTTGAAGAATTGTGGCTAAGGGTCTGGTGGTGACATTCAAACCACAGTTGGTGACTGTAAGACTGAAGTGCATGCCATAGGAGAGACTTACAATCCCCTATCTCCATTATCTGATTTTGTACATCTCTGTTGGTTTCTGTGTGTGTGTCCTGCGTGGCACAGCTCTACTCTGCAGTTACAAAGTCATCTATCTTAGTGAATTGTGTCTGTTTTGTTGTTAGGAAGTCCCCTATTTACCTTCACAAATTTACTATCTGCTGTGTGAATCCAGGAGATACATAATGCTGGAGTAAGTGGTCCTACTTGGTATTTGAATAACTTTTCTGTTGTTGCCTTCCCAGGTCACGTGTATTCCTGTGTTTGTTCTACTGTAGATCTCAGTTACATTAGCTTTTTTCCTGGGGCCACTATGGTTTCAAGGAGCTAGAGAAGCCTCTGCAGGAGCAGGGGGGAGATAAAGGAGAAGCATGCATTTGCAAGAGTGGAAAAATCCTGTGTAGTTTATGGGAAGGGAAGGGTTTTATGAGGACATGTAAAGTGTCTGAGATGCATTGATAAAAGGCGTCATTGCTGCCTGTTGGAATCGCTGCTCCCCATTTTCTTCAGGCTAGCAATCTTGTGACAGCCATGAAGGTACGTGTTTCTGTGATAGTTATTAGTGCATTTCTGGTAATTCAAATGCTCAGTGGACAATATAATAATATAACCACATCCATATTTGGGAAGCATTCCTGCCTTGAAACACCATGACCTAGCTAGGGCTTTGGCTTTGAAATTGCATTTTATGCCCTATGTAGATATTGCAAAATAGCTCTAGTTGTACATTGGACTTTGAGCACAAGCCTTTTTAAGGTTCCCATTGATGACAAAAAAAAAGGGAAAAAAGGGCAAGTTTCTACTTAAAAAAATAAAATAAGGGAAGGGGGAGAAAAAGTGGAAATTCCATAATGAGATTTGTACAAATAAAGGAACTGAATAATTTTTCTATATTATCAAACATGTTATGTACTTTATAGCAGAATTAAGGAACGGTCAGAGATCACAGAGATAAACAGACTAGCTGGTTGAGATAGGACACAAATTGGCATTGGAAGACAGCTTGGAGGACTGCCAAAACACTTCTGGAGTCCTGACATTAAAATCAATGTGACGTAACTTGCTCATGAATATGAGGAGAATAAAAATTGCAGAGCAATTCACCAAGTATGCTGCTGTGTAGCAGTGATGACAGAAAAAACTCTGCAGCCTGGTTTGCACAGTTGCGAACTTCCAGCATGGAGCAAAGCACAGAGCGTCAGTAAAAAACGATTAAGGAGTAGGGAGAGAGAGAAAGGTCATCAGGGTGCATAATTATGTAGTTCCAGATTGTCAGCTGTATTTAGTATGTGTCTGACAGATATATCTTACATGTGTTGGTGTCTCCCATGTGATTGATTTATATCTTCCCCTGCACCCCCCCTCAATAATTTATTTATGGGATGGAATAGGAATGAATCCCCCATGAGACAGTGCCACATACTACCTATGGTGCCTGATGTTAGCGAAGCTTGCTTGCTGATTCCCACCCCCACCCCTAGATTTATGCTGCATATGTTTCAATTTAATCACAATAGTACTGAATCATTGTCACTAAAGCCAATTTGGGCTGAAAGCTCCTTGAATGATTGTCAATGTCAAATGATATGAAATAGGCTTTGAGATTACTGTGTGTAATACATCAGCTGCCGAAGCTCAGGAGTTCCTAGTTGATGTTCTCCTTAAGAGATGACTTTAAGGATGCTATTCTACATATGTTCATATATACATAGCTATATACAAATTGTACATAAAAATATACATGATAGAAATATTGAACAAGGCTCCAAATCCTGCAGATATTTATATAATGTGTGTCAGTAGGGAAAATCTTTTTGTGGGCATGGAACTGTTATATTTATGTAAACCTATTAGACAATTATCATCTCTGCCTGAGTTTCTTCCTTATTTGGGATTTTTTTGTGTGTGTGCAAAGGGTAGATTGAATAGATTTTTTTCAGCAAGGGATACTATTTGTAATGGTACTTGACAACAATAATGCCTTTTAAAAATGCAGTAAGGAATGGAAAGCTTTTGTTTTTTCACCATAAAACATTTAAAATTTAAATTTCCAAATGCATGATCAGTTGTGTAATTTGAAAAAGCATTACATTTTAGATGACACATTTGAAAGAAATACTGAGTACTCCTGTAACTCAGTGCTGCTGGGAAGGCATGTGTGCAAAGATATTATTAGTATGAAACTTCAGGATTGCTGTTCTGTTCCAGTTGTTATTAGTCCTAGTCAGTAGCTGGGACAAACACTGGGACATAAGGAAATATTAAATCATTTCCCTCCTCCTGACCTGACAGTTGCTGTTAGTGGGCTGGGTGGTGTAGGAACTATTCAGGTGGTACACAACCAGTGACTTCCCGCATAAATGAGAATTCCTTAATCCAGGCAAACAGTCTTAAAGCTGAATGTTGATTGTATTTTACATACAAGGGAAAAAAAAAGACCAAACAGAGCATTGCCTTCATATTGGTATACCTGTGAGGAATATAAAGTGGGTGAAAATGAAACATAAGTTGAACCAAAGCACTTTAGGGTAATAAATGGACTAATCATCAAGTTCATTTACTGCTCTGTGCTTCAATAAGAATCTGGTCTGCTCAGACTATTAAAGGAACAGCCTAGATTGTAGTCCATGAAAATAATTCCTAGTATGTAGCATTAATATTATATAAAGGCAGAAAAATATTGCAGCTCATAGTTTTGAATTCCAGTCTTTATGTCTGTTATTATGCTAAATTCAGTCAAGCTGTAAACATTACTCTGCAGTAAATGCTCTCAGTATTTCTTTTTCTTGTTGGTTTGTTGTTGCTGGGACTCTGAGTGCTTCCAGGGGATTCCTCTGCCTGGGCTCGAAGCCAACGTAAAGAAAGCACAGCTGGTTGTTTTGGGGAAAAGGGGACAGAAGAAGCCTTAGTGGAAGTTACTTGCAAAAACAAACCTCAGTCCAGGCTTCTTCCATAGTTGCCTGAGAGCTGCTTTGAGCTGAGGCTCTTGCATGTGGCCCTGCCTGAGCTATGTTGCAGCTGCCAACGCTTGATCCTGACCCATGAACTTGTATTCCCAGCTTGAGAATCTCCTTGGCTTCTGACCCTGGGGCCTTGGGGAGCAGGCCCAGCCCTTGTGCTCCCCAACAGTTATGCACCTAAGTCTTAATCTTTTTGTTACTCTGTCTGTTACTGGAAGAAAATTCATCCATTTGAGTTCTTGACAATTTAACATGTGAATTTCACAGAAACTATAGAACTACTGTCATATTTTATAAATCATTCACTGTGAAACCAATATGGTGCAGGAACTGATGTAAGTTCTCCTGAAGGCAGGCCTGCAAACTTCAAAAATGTGGAGGTTTTGAAATACATACACACACTCATAGTAATAGATTGTGTTCCTTTTAAAGATGTTGCACTTTTATAATGCATAACAAGAGGTAAATTCCAGAAAGGTTTACTGAAATCTGTTATAATAGTGGCCATCAAACCATTTTAGTGATTGTGGCATTATAAATATGTATTAGAATTAAAAATATGCTTATGCCCACCAGTTCTTGATACTTCTTACATGTTTTTCAGTGTTTCTACTGATCTGAAGTTTTCTTGATAATGTTAAGAGCTATTAGTCTATGCCCTTTTCCCAAGGTATTTATATTAATAATTCTAGAGCTAATTAATTTACAGTGCTTTTTTCAGAGTTCTAAAATAGAATACTACATATATTCATTAGTTCCTTTTCTAACACTTTCTCTCACACAGTAGGTAAGAAAATGTAATCTCTAAATATTTAAGAATTAATCAAAGGCAGTTTACAGCCAGCTTTTTGAAAATTGCATTATTTTAGGTGGTGGTTAAATTTTTAAAAAATCATCCTGCTTAAGGTAAATTGAACCTAATTCTCAGAAGGACTCGTGCCACTGTTCAGTCAGTTGAGCAGCATGAAGCATTTGGTGGCCTATAATTGCATGTGTAGATTAGTGACACTTAGATGAGGGAGCATGTGGTAGTTCCGTACAATCTGTAAACTGATCCCCTAAAATACAGGAAAAGTGTAGTGTGACATGAATTTACATGTGGACTTGAGCATTTAGAGCTAACCAAAGCTGAGCTATTGAACCTCTGTGTGGCCTTTAGCTCACCACTTAGCTTTTCCAAAAGTTGTTTTTTTCTCAGCTGTAAACAGTGAACAATGTTACCACAGACTGTTGTTTGTAAGGCCAGGCTGGAGGGGGCTTTGAGCAACCTGCTCTAGGGAGAGGTGTCCCTGCCCATGGCAGGGGGGTTGGAACTGGATGATCTTTAAGGTCCCTTCCAACTCTAACCATTCTATGATTCTATGAAATAAAGAATGTGGGATTCTGGGAAAAGTGATAGTAAATGTGGAAAGGACTGCAAAGTGTGGGAAAAGTGATAGTAAATGTGGAAAGAACTGCAAAGTGTGTTTAAGGCTACACAATGCAGCAAAGAAGAAGGTTTCAGCAGTCCTGGTGTTCAGCATGCCATATAATTATGTAGTTCGTAGATTCTTAGACTGTCTTTCTCACCGTGGTGTCTGAGCTTCTTTAATATTTAAGCAATGTGAGTAACTTTTTTTTTTTTTTACATGTGGTTTCTTTTCTTAACCACAGTGTCTTTCCTTTTCTGTCATGTAACAAGGTCTCATCCTGGCTCACAGGGAGCCAGTTCATGACACTCCTTGTGTGTGTGTGTATGCATATGTATTTACACACACATCTTCTATAAATAAACACATGCATTTTTCCTTGAAGGTTGATCAAAGAAGCTGATTCTTCTATAAATAAACAAAGCAAACAAGTTAGTAAAGCAAACTCAGTGTTTTAATTTTTAACTAAGATATGAAAAGTAAAATAAATATGCAAGTTTTTTTCTTCTGCAAACTTTTTTTAGAAAAGGCAAACCCCTTCTTTCCAAACCTTCTGTCCAACTTCATCAAGTTTCCTAAGAGAAGCTGTACCCTAGAATAATGTTTCAAATGTAACATCTTCAGTGTTTCATTTTAATTCTTACAAAGATAGGAGACAGCCATTGATACTGGGGAAATGAAAATTTCTCTGTAGTAAAAAGTAGTTAATCTTACATAAAAAGAAAACAAGCATTTTCATAAACATTTTCAACTGTAATGATGCAGCTGAAAAAATGCTGACTAGGCGAGAATGGGTTTCATTGTATTTATGCTGATGGTGTTTTAAATTCATAACCTCAAAACTAAAGCCCAACCAAGACCAAACACATACAACCACTTGTATTTCCTGTAAGTTTTGGGTATTTTTCAAACTATTTTACTATCATTTAATTAAGGCTCCTTTTATGTGAGATAAGGAGATTTGCTTCTTGAATTGCAGAATCACTCAGATTGGAGGGGATTTTGGGACATCACCAGTTCAACCTCCTGCTTAAAGCAGGGTCAACACTGAATCTAGACCATGTTGCTCAGGGCTTTTTTTGTCAGATATTGGAAACTTCTGAGAAAGGAAATTCCACAAGCTTTTGTGGCAACCTGTTGCATTGCTTCCCTATCCTCACTACCTGGTTGGAACAGCCACTGTTTCAATTTATGAGCATTGTCTTTCTCCCATTGTGGACCTCAACAAAGAGCCTGGCTTTGCCTTCTCTTTTGGGTAAAGATCTAGTCTTGTAGCCGCTGGAAGACCGGTATTAAGTCTCTGCTACCTTGTTCTCCTTTCTACTCTACACAAGACCAGTTTCCCTCAGCCTCTCCTTGCAGGATGTCTGTTCCAGCCGCTGATGATCTTGGCTTTCTTGTACTGGGGTGCCCAAAAGTGGACACAGTATTCCAGATGCAGTTTAACAAATAATGAATAAAGAGGAGTAATAATTTCTCTTAACCTAGCTGTGCTTTTCTTTACGCAGCCCAGGATGCTGTTGACCTTCCCTGCTGGTTGGTGTTCCTCCCGCTGGCCACCAGGAGCGCAAGATCTTACTCCGTGGTGCTGAGTGGCCTCTCGGCAAACGGTTAGTGAAGCCAAAGTGCAGGGCTCAGCGTCAGGCTGTGTTGAACTTCACACGGTTCCTATCAGTCCATCCTCTGGCCTGCCTAGAGACAGCCCTGCCCTCGAGCATTGAATATATTTGTGCCATAAACACTGCAGCTATTAATTACTGGTTTATGCTGGCATTCATTTTTGAAGAAAAATACCATTTCCAATGGAAATTTTAGAGGAAGTTTCAATATGATTATGAGGTGGAAGTTTTAGGCTTACTGGAATCTGAAACTTCTGTTACAAAGGGTATAATTATTTTCTTACTACCCGTAGTGATTAAGACGTTCATTTTGTACTTAATTTCAGGGAGAACTAATAGCTCCATATTGTCTCCCATAACGCTGGAGCAGTAATTCAACTCGTGACAGCTGGAAGGAAGCCGGGACGTTGGCTCTGTGCTGACTTGGTGAGCAGAGTGCCACCTACTGAGCGTATGTCCCGGTTTTGCAAACGTTAAGTATGCAAAGCGCAGAGTCTTTAATCCAAATTCTGACTCAGTGCAATCCAGTTTATTAATGATATGAGTCGATGTTGTTACAGCCCAAGATGTGTCTGTACAAGCCAGAGAAATCTAAGATTTTGTATGGTGATAGCTGGGCAATCTTTCCATCTCCTCCTTCAATGTAGTAATAAAATAATGACATAACAGGGAATATATGTGGATTAAATTATGTTACTGTAAGACTGATGGAAGTGCAGCCTGCCTGCAGTCTCAGCATACACTGAGAAAAGGAGAAAGGAAAAAAAAAAATTAAAAAAGTATGGCAAAAGCTGCTACTGCAAAAAAATTATGGTGTCTGGTTCTAGGAGAGATGTAAGGACTGTATAACACGAAGAACAGAGAAGCAACTGAAGAGTGGCAAAATCTTTACAAAACATTTCAAAAAACTGTGTATTGCCCAGTAAGATAAACAGTAGCATATGGCTCTATAAGCACTTCTGCTGTGATGTCTTTGGAGTGTGCTGCTTCTGTTTCCCATCTATAAACTGGCTGGTGTACCACCAGACTCATTTGGTTTTATTCTTATCCCATTTGGTATGCTTAGGAAGAAATAACATCCTTTCCTGTAGATTTTGCATTTTGCATCTTGTGTTTCAGTATTGTCCTTGAACTAACTGTGTTGTGTTTGGCTCAGTAAAGAGGGATTCCTATGTACCTTATACATTATTTAGGAGGCAACTATCAAAACCCAACAATGTTAAATGTCTCCTAGGCAAGGGCAGAACACACACTCCCCCACCTGTGCAGTGGTGGCTTCTGTAGCCAGATGATGACGTTTCTGCCATTGTCTGCTGCTTTTCCATGATTGTGGATTGTGAAACATGAGACACTGCTCATCATTTTGCTTCCCAAACTCCAAACAGGTGAAGTAAAACATGTGTTTGTTCTGGCTGGAAGAACTACACTTCGCTGTTACAACATGATTTACAGTCATAGAAGAGTGGTGGTGTTTTTGATGTTTTTCCCAATGAAAGCCAAGATAAGTGATTTTAATTTTATCAGTATCTGATGTGCTTCATGGGAGGCACTGATTGCCTAACATCTTATATGATGTTAGGAAATAAATCCAGTTTATGGAATCTGTCCCTTCAGTTTTTATTAGGGCAAGTTAAACTCATGGTTTGTATGCCTTTAACTTCAATTCTAGTAATTATATGTTTAGTTATTTACGTTTTTAGCTAGTTTGTAAAGTTATTAGCTAGTTTGTAAACCATTCCTTCTGTACTGAAGTTATTGACTGATTGCTACTGTCTCTTGAGGAGTTTAGAAGAGCCAATGTATTAATGGTAGCATAGAGGAGTTTTCCTTGAATTTCCTCTTGAAACAGTGTTGCATCAAATGGTACCTTTGGTTGTGAATGAAAAAAAACCTTTACCATGTGTACCTGTGGCTACTATTTTGCTCCTCACTTCCATGTGTCTCCCTGTTATTCTCTGCACTGTGACAGGAAAAGATTGGGCGTGGTAATTAGAGTACTGACCTGACACTCATCAGAGAAACCTGGTTATGCATCAGATACATTCTGCTGTCACGGGTGAGTCGCTTCTCCGGGCTCCTGTTTCCATGAATCTTGAGCTTCCCTGGTAAAAATTTCTGCATAGAAGCCAGGAACTATTGAGAAAGAAATGCAAACTAGAGCGAGCATTGCAAAAATTACTTCTGTGTTTCACTTTATAAAGCAATACATGCTGGGAGGGAAACTGCTCTGCTGGTCTGGAGGAAAAAAAAAAAGGCTACGCAACTGCGTGTGCTGAATGAGCTCAGCCTGGGTGAAGGTAAACACGTGGCTGGCTGCATGGGGGGGAAAAATGTTCGGCATTTTCATGTTGCTTGGCATGTTTCACTGAATGAGAGTCTGATATGTGAGCACTGCCTAAATGTTATTCCCTATTCTGAAAGTTTCGCAGATTGTGAACAAACTCGAGTATTGGAGCAGTCTACAGGGGGAGCAATGACGAAGCAGCTTCTTGATTTCCTGCCTTAGGAGGAGCAGCGTTTGCCAGCACGCTGTGTTTTTCAGGCTCGGACCCAAGGCAGCAGAGGAAGCCATATTCCAGTAGGTGAGCTGGAGGTTTTTGAAACCTTAGCAGCACGTGTTCTTGTGAAAGTAAATTTCAGGTGTCTAGTAAAATAGCCAGCAGTATGGATGAGCTGAGTGTGTTTGTATTAGATGCAAATCCTTTCTCCCTTCCCTGGTTTTCCACTTTTCCTCAGAAAAAGCTGCTGGGAAAAAAGGGACCGGGGCGGGGGGGAGGGAGAAAACTGGTTTCCTCTGCAGAAGTGTTTCCTTAAAAACAAAAAGCTTTTAGTTTGTTTGTTTTCCTTTGGAGAGGAGGGCCAGGAAGCCTGATCACACAGCCCCGGAGGCTGGCGCTGAACTCGGGGCCTCGGACCTGCGAGTTTTGCCAGCTGTTGAACATGGCCAGCGCTTTGCAGGGCTTGGCTTCCAAATCAGTGCTGCAAACTATTTCCCCGCCCCTTACTCGTTGC
>VXBW01007912.1:0-74396 GCA_013400375.1 Thinocorus orbignyianus | reverse complement strand
AACCTGCTCTAGGGAGAGGTGTCCCTGCCCATGGCAGGGGGGTTGGAACTTGATGGTCTTGAAGGTCTCTTCCAACTCTAACCATTCTATGATTCTAAGTTGGAAGACAGCTTAAATGATAATAATTGCTATCAATATAAATTGCACACGGAAAGATTCAGTTTCCTCATTCAGGTAATCTCTGCTGGCATTTTGAAATGAGCTAGCCTGCCTGTGCATGCACGTATGCCAAGATGCAGGGGTTTATTTGTTTGTCTAAGAATGACATAAGCATCTATTTGCTAAATTGTAAAGCACATGAGACAAAAGAAACTTGGGCAGACTGATGATGAGGCATCTCTCCAACACAGAGGAGCAATGGAGCAAGGTTAGAGACTTTTCTGGACTTCAGTTTGCACTGCTGCTTTTTGACCAGTTTATGGATTTCTCCACAAGGCGCATTGGTCAGAGGTATCATTGAGCAAGTATGAGACCAAAGGCAGTGGCCCAAATACTTGTCACATCAACAATTGCTTGACCATGTATACTTTGGATATTTAGTTAAAGGGGCAGTATATTTGATATTTGGAGTTGATGTGAAAACAGCCATGTTGGCGAGGTGCTGCTGCTTTTGTGCCTTGTCATCCTCATTTTAAGGTGAAGTTATTACCTTCAACGAAGAAGCCCCAGAACTCTACTCTGACCGAACCCTAGTGGCACAATGTCAAGAGTGGGAATGGAGATCTTGCCCCACTCGGTGAAGCTGAGTGATGGGGACTCCGTTAGGGGAAGGTGTGATACGTGAGCCTGAATTTGCATCTCCATGGCTGGGTGGTGTTTTGTTAAGACTTTGTACAGGAGGTCACACCCTCTCACACCTACTGTATTTGAAACTGAGCTGGCTTTGTTATTGAGATAGTTATTGGCACCCTCTGTGGACCTTCAGCAGATACAGGTGCTTAAGCCTCAGGTAGAATAGCAAGATTTTTCTTTCAAATGCAGATACTAGTCAGCCTATACAATGCATTCTCTATGGGCCCTTTTCACTGGCTTTTTCCTGGACTTTCTGATTAGAATGCTGATTTCTGATGCTCTGTGAGGTGCTTAATCCCTTCAGGGATCTGAGATGTGGAACTGAGACTTCTGGATTGCTCTCTAGAAGCCAGGCACCAATGTCTGTATGGAGCAGGTTGAGGAGGTTCCCTCGCTGGGTTACTTACTCAGCTTTATAACAGGCTGTCAGTGAACAGAATTATCATCTCTGTGGTTCTGTCCACTTCGGTGATTTTGGACTGGCTCTTATGTAGAATTATTTCATACTTTTCTGTTTCTCAGTTGAAGAGCTTTGGCAGTGCCCTTCCAGGGCATTTTTTCACAAGTGATTATACACCTGTCAGCTCTACTGTACTATGTTTTTTTATATTTTATCGTGAAGATGAACAGCATTACTCAATTTTGCCATGTGCTAAAAAGCATTTTAAGATGACTGTTCTTTCTGAGTGACTTGATTTATGTGAGAAAAGTACAGTTTGGAGGTGGAATGTAGTGATAGCTATAACTGAGTTATTGCAAGTGACAGAATTTGCTTGGGAAAGGGCTCTAGATTAAGTGTAGGATGCCTGGCTGTTTACAAGTAACTGTCTGAGCCGTACAGTCTGGATGCATGGAGGAAATGTGAAAATCTATTGCCATCTCCAGTTACTCAACTCGTTTATTTTTGGGAGCTCATGAATTGGCAGGACATAGTGACCCAGTCTGAAAGGGAAAAAGTATAATGACTTTGAATGTGGGAACCCTAGTGAATATTTTGTCAAGTTACTTGCTACTATTTCTCTGCTGCCACTATAGTGGAAATTTTAACCCTTTGCTTTTCCACTGAACATTTTTGCATGGTATTGTTATATTTTAATGAAAATCTATTACTGCTCTGTCAACATGAGTTTACGTAATGCATCATACAACAGGTTGGAAAAGTATGAGGTTTCCTTGTTTGGAAAGGGGAAAAACATGATTTGGTGGTAGATTGCTTGTTGGTAACCCTTTATGATCTTATACCCTTTGTAGGGAATAGCCATAGCTTGGGTTCAGAATTGGTCTTGGGCACAAAATGCTGCAACATAGAAAAGACAGAACCGTCTTGCATACAGATAATACTGCATTGAGAACAAGCAAGGAGCTGAAAGAAGTTGCATTTCTGTACAAAAGCATAGCTGTATTTTGCATGTCACTGATACTGCTTTTGCAGTCTGTGGCTGGAGAGACCCAGCAAATGAGATCAAAAATTGACAGTAACAACTGCAAAGTCTTGTGGAAACTTTGCCGTTCCTATTATAAGTTTTCCACATGTGACTGTTTTGCATGAAATGATTACCACTGAGCACAGTGCATGACAAAGAACAAGAAAGCTTCCTTGTGGTGTGTTCATTGTAGCGGCTACTACAGTCCTGGTTTGGAGAGCTGATACAAGGTTGCATGGAGTAACTGGGCAGTTTATTTGCAAAGAAAGGTGGTTTTCTTTTGCCTTTCAATATTCTGTACTCTTATACCATCAGAAATTCTCAACTACGTTGTCAATGCTGAAAATAAGTTATTTTGAAGCATTTTACCTGGTGTACTTGCAGTTGTCTTACAGAAAAGTTGAATCTGTGTTCTTTAATCGTTTAATATTCCTTGTTAATTCACTCAATTCACCCGTCTCAGACCAGCGTTGCAGGATTTCTTACACGTGCTGAATTTTGACAACAGATGACCTACCAATCACTTTAAAGGGAAAGAACCATTGATTTTATTTTTGTGTGTTATACTAACAAAAATTGCCAATAGATAAAGAAATAAAGCAAGGGTTAATACTTGGCATGCTGACTGGGCTCCTGAAAACCAAGTTACTTTAAAGGTGACTTCTCCCCCATCCTTTTTTTTTTTTTTTTCTCTTTCCCTTCCCCTCTCCCCCCATAAGGAAGATCTGGAAAACTCATATGTGTGTGGAACAATGTTAACTGAAACCTTATCTGTTCAGTAACAATCCCTTACTATTATTAAATACAATTGCTGGAAAAAAATGTCTTTAGTCTCACATCTTAATTGAAGATAGGGATGTTAATGTATTTTTTAAGAATTTTTTTCTGAAGTGTATATTAGATCTTATTTCTGAAGTATATATTAGATGCTTGTTTCAAACATCTAAATTTGACATATAAGTTCAAACATACAAGTTTTCAGTACCCTCAGTGCTAATTTTCAGCTTCAATAAATCTTACTCATTTGTCCAAAATTTTAGATTAGCTGTTCCTAGCTTTAAGAATAAAAGCTTCCTCATCTCCTTAACTTTCAAAAATTAAAATATTTCCAGCTGAAAAATCTTTTTTTCTCCTCCACTTTCTAGGTTGTCTTATATGCAGGTTTAATCATTACAAACAGCTTGTCAGTCAAACATGAAAAAAATATATAGTTGTACTTTCATATTGCTTAATAGTTTGTTGATAATCAACAAGGTTCTGAAATTTGATTTTTAGAGGTGGAAAATCACCGAAGTCCCTGATGCATCTCTTCCAAGAGCTTACTGAAGGCAAACCAACTGCTTTTATTTAAAAAATTAAATAAAGGAGTGCTTTTACAATTCCTTGATGCCTGCAAAGACATCATTAATATGCTGGAACGTTCCTGATTGAGTCAGATTTTTTGTGTTGTGGTTGGTTGTGGGGATAAAGTATCATTTTAAGAAAAGCTACTTGTGAAATACTTCTTCCATTTAAATTGTTTTTTATTTGCTGCATATGTAGTCATGTAAATGGATGCATGTATACATAGTGCATAGGCATAATGTATAGCAAAGATAGAATACAGCTGGTGACTGATCACAGGTGTTGCTTATTATTGTGACTTCAAACAAAATGTGCTTTGCAAATAGAATTAATCTCCTCTTCTTGTCAAACAAAATATCCAAATACACATTGGACACTGGTATAAGGAGAACACTGACTTTGACCGGACTGCAAGTAGGTTATGGCCTTAATTTCATTGAAAGCTCTTGATTGCCTCTCTTGGAAGCTGAGGTTTAAGGAGTGGAGAGAGATACTTTGGTTTAGGTTTTTTTTTCTTGAGGGTTGTGATGGCAGTGTATGGTTGCTTGATATTAAAAACAAACTAAAAAACCCCGAACCTTCCCTGTTAGCAAAGTCTGAACACTGTGATGTATCTCTTTGTAATCTATCATTTTAGGGAACTTGCTTTCATTCTAATGCAGAAATTGAAACAGAAGCCATGTATTTTCATTGCTTGTGAAAATGCGGAACATGTAATATAAGTAACAGAGGGGGCTGTATATTGAAAAATCCTCATTCAAGACCTAAATTAAATTAACCTGTTGCCAGATGCCTTTATGTGCACTGCTGGGCAGGCTGCAGGACTCTGTGTTTGTGCTGCAAACATCTGTTGCCTTGCTTGTCTTTGCAGAGTTTTTTTTGTGCCTGGGGAGGTGCTAAATTGATGAAGGGAGAAGCCTGGGTGTCACAGCAGCCACGGGCACAGGTCAGGGCATGCCAGGGCAGGGGGGCTGCCAGGTGCTTGGTTTTGGGTGAAGCCTGGTACTCGTGTCCCTTGAGAGCGGTGAGCTCAGCTGCAGGGTAGACACAAAGCCTTTGAGAGATACAGTTTCTTCAGGCTGTGGCTTGGGGACTTGCTCAGCAGCTGATGCATTTCATTGGAAAGGCAACAT
Source organism: Thinocorus orbignyianus (assembly GCA_013400375.1). Taxonomy (NCBI): domain Eukaryota; kingdom Metazoa; phylum Chordata; class Aves; order Ciconiiformes; family Thinocoridae; genus Thinocorus; species Thinocorus orbignyianus. The sequence continues at coordinate 69,703 of VXBW01007912.1, read as the reverse complement.
CAGAAAGGCACGCTTTCAGACTCCAAGTGGCTTTGGAGCAGCTGTACTACGGCTACATAAATATAACCTTCTGTAAGAGGAAATAACTCTTCTACCAGATATATGCACAGATGGGTTGTAATCCTACTGAGGCCAGTGTTTGCCTCAACAAGAGAAAAAAGATTTTAGTGGAGGGCTATAAATGGAAATTTTATGCTTACGCTGGCTTCTTGCAGCAATGATTGGAGAACCCTACTCCTGTCTAGTAGGAGTGAGAGTCATCTTAGGGAGTTTGAAAAACTAAAGGAGCTCAGGAGATACAGCCCATGAGCTACAACAGCTATGTACATTGAAATTTATTGGCAGCCAGATCTCTACAAAAGTGTCTGGAGGCTGTTCTTTTACAGCAGTGTGAGTGGACCTGGGTAACAGAGGTGTGTGGGCCAGAGGTACCAACATGCTGGATGTCAGTACGCTCAGGGGGAGCAGGGGAGAATCACCTTCCCCTGCCAGGGGCAAACCCAGTGTCTTGCCACCTCCAAAATATGCATTTCATTTTGAATAGAACAATAAGATATTTTTTTTAAATTTTGTTTTTAAGATTGCAAATTTGGAAGATATTTAGTAATTACAGATATACTTCCTAAAATAAGGAAGAGCAAAGTAAGTAGAGCAAAATACAGAGCTAAAATTATATGCAGACAGCACTTACAAAAGCTGCTGCTGCTTCAGGAAGGAATTATGATACTGAAGTAGTGGATCTGGTATAAGATCATTCCAAGTTGGTTTTTTTCTGTAATGAATGAAGGAGTTCTTTAATGAATAAATTAAGTATTGCTCATCACGTCGTCTTTAAATACTAAGATACATTATGAAGAGGGAGTTGTTACTGATGGAATTTTGCTTTAAAAAGGCAGCTTCAAACTGAAAGCAGACTTGTAGATTAGAACAACACCCTTCTGCGTCTTAAAATAAGTGGATTGTATCTCCTGATGGAAATGATCCCAGTATCTGGAGGGGCCATGTGATGGACTTGCATACCTTATAGACTAAAAAGATGTTAGGTTAGTGTATAGATTTACAATTGTATGTCTGTCTTTTTTTTTCCTTAAAAAAGACAAAAAAAGGGAGGCGAGGGGGAGTTGTTAAACTTTAGTGTGGGAGGAAAGAGGTGGCTGGTGATAGCTTTGAAATGCTGAGGTTTGCCAGAATGCCTGAGAGAGACATGGTGCTGCTTTTGTGGTGCACGATCACTGGGATCTGTGTGGCAGAAGAGACAGCAGCAGATCTCTGGCGGGAGCTCGCTGTGCTCCACAGGCCAGTTTTCCGCAATCCTCAGCAAATTGGTCACCACTGGTTATTCTTTCCACATGTGGATTTCGTGCACGAAACTGTTTTAGGGACTTAAAGCCAAAATTCAGGAGCTGGAAGGTTAATTATTTATTTCCCCTGCCTTTTTGCGTGTGTGTGATTTGTCTGGAGGGGGTGGGGGGAGAGTGTTAACTATTTGCAGGAATACATCTGCCCTCATTCCTTCCCAGAATGGTTGTGGAAATTATTCCCAGGTTAGTTTAGTGAAGCAACTAAGTCTGCTCTCAATAGTAGGGACTGTTGTAAATACACAGATTAGCAAGAAACACGCAGTGGGTAGATAGTGTTACTGAAGAGTTAGTTCTCCAGTATGAACAGAGAAGGGACGCGTCCATATTCGGCTGAATAAATTTTTCCTATTGCAGCTAGGCGAACAGAGTGTCTTTCTTGCTATGGACTTGACTTTAAACTGTTTATTCAAAGACCACCAGAAGTGTCGTTTTACTTGCTTAAGGTATAAAAAGCTTGAAAAGTTGGAGCGTGGTGAGCAATTTCCTTTTTTAGCGTTAGAGTTGCAGATCTGCTTATTTTAGAATTTGACTAGAGAGCTGATGAAGTGATACTGGGAGCCGTGCAACTGACAGGTGGGGTTTCTTCCAACTGTTGCTGTTAAAACCTGAACCTTTAAATCCACTGTCTGCTGAATGTTGGGGGGAGGTATGTGTGTGAAACTTTTAAATTGATTTTTCAGAATTCAGAGTCTTCCAAACTATAAGCAGTTTCTCCAATGATACTGAGAAATCTGGCACACAATATTTTTCCATATCAAAAAAAAAGAAGTATTAATTCCTTTTCACCATGCAAATAACCTGTGCATAAAATTAAAAGATGTATATTAACAATTGAAATGTCTGGGAAGACCTATTTCTTCATGGAAGGGAGCTGAGAAGTATAAAAATAAAGTGGTAAATAACTGCTTTTTATTGGTTGTAGCTTTTTTATTTCCTAATCTGTCCTATTATTTTCAGATAAGGTAGTAGTTAATTATATTAAAGAAATTATCAATTATGAAAAGTTACTAAAAAACCACAAAACCCGCACACTGAGATGTTGCTTAATTGGATGGGGCTTTCGTGTCTTTAGAAGCGGTTTGCCCTGCTGTGATGTGTTTGTGTGGAACTAAGGAAATTTAACTGGAAGGCACTGTGTTTGAGAAAATGGACGAAGTGTGCTGGGAATATAGGTGCAAGAGGAAGTGTGTCTGCAGGGACGGCTGTATTTCTGGTTTCAGAAGATATATATTTTCCTCTTCCTACTAGTTTTTTTGTCATCTCACCTTTCTCACTTATTGGCTTCCTACATGTTGCAACATGAAAGGAAACCGACTGTTGTCCTTGACCTCAATCTGAAATCGAAAGTGGTATGTTCTTCAGCCCTGGGCCTCTGAAACTGCTGCTCGGGGGATTCCCTGTCTCTTCGCAGCTGCTCCTGTGAAGCTTTATGCCAACGCCACGGTCACACGTCTTGCAGAAGCTGGTCTGAGGATACCTGGAGAATGTGGAAACCTTCTTTAAGCAAAGTCTTAAGTTTAGAAATGGCTAAAGTAATACAAATGTAGCTTGCTGTGTGCAGAAACTGTGTACTTGAAGAAGCCACTCCTTTAACTGAACTTTTTTTCCTGATGGTCTTAAGTGTGGGTAGTGATGAGTGTGAATTTTCTTCTACTTTTTCTGTTTAGTTTCGTGGCTCTGTGAGTATTTTCATGACTCTGATTTTGCAGATTTTGTCAGCAAGGGAATCTTCTGTGTTGAGTGTCCAAGATTTTTAATAAGGAAGAGAGAGAACAAAACCATAAATATAAGTGGTGGGAGATTTAGGAACAGAACTTAATCTACTGTAATAGGTGAATTTCATCGTAGTTATGTGCAAATTAGTACTTGTTCTTTCTTTGTAAGTAATACTGTGACTTAGCATTCCTCATGCATAACTTCCAAGGCTTTTCTTTTTTTGTAAGCAGCTGCTATAAATACATAGCTTTTTATGGAAAGGAGGAAAACAAGACTTGCAATTTTATCTCTAGTGTTCCCTTTTAAAAAATTCTGGCCCCTATTCTTCTTTTTCTGTGCATTTGTTATGTTTCACAACCAAATGTGTGATGGTTTTGCTCCTCCCTTCCCCCTCTTCTCCCCTTTAAATGGCAGAAATCAGCGGCAAGGACTGTGGTTCTCCCCACCTCCGGGGCCTCAGAAGGGACAGTGGTGGCAGCGGCAAATCCCCTTCCGCAGTCTACTGAAAGAGTCCTTGTTCCTGCAGACCAGCCGCTGCCATCTCTGCCACATTCCTGCTAAAAATCAGTACAAGTTTTGCTCTGAACTTGGCTGGAGACAGGCTTAAACAGAAGATTTGGTTAGAGGGTTCAAGGGGTGGAATCTTGTCCCTGCAGGGGTGGGCTCTGAACACGTGCGACTCCAACACATCCGTTTCTCGTGGGCCTGAAAGCTGTTTCTCATTTGTGGCACCTCAGATGTTGCAGTTGTGGGAAAAGAACAAAAATTCATTTCCCTTGGAGTGGTTGTCAGGAAGGAGGTTTCAAGGATGGGAGGAATAGATGTTGTGGTAATTGCTAAAAGTGCTGTCTTATAGGATTTAAGAGCTCTCCTTCCTTTTTTTTTTGTATTTTTTTTTAATATTTATTTTATTCTCTGATTCCAAAGTGTCCTTTTATGCTTACGGTGATCATAAGCGATGTAAACAGATGAAAATACGTACCAGAGCTAATCTACTTATAGCTAGAAATGAGTGTATTCTTTCCCTTCTTTGTTCATTTGAATTTGTAGTAGCGTGCAGGGAAGGGATTTGATGAGGCTATTCAGCATCATTACCTAATCCCTAGGCAAAGTTAATAACAATGTCAGGTTTGCACCTGAATAGGTCTGACTGGTATTCCTGAATCGCCCTGTGTGTCCCCTGGATGCTACTGCAGCCAAGGCTGGTGTATCACTGGTGCATGTATGCCTTATAGGTGGTAACTCTAATAAAAGCTAAAGAAATATATATTTTGGCAATAAACCTGTATTCGTGGCTCTATGCTTATCATGAGTTTATTATTGTGCCATAGCATACAGTCTCATGGGTAGGCTGAAATAGAACTGCTTTAAGGAAGCTTCATTTGCACTTTAGCCATCCTTAGAATGGGATTTTAGATGGAGTGAAGAGGCTAAAGGTGATGAATGGGTAGGACTCTAGACTGACACTGAGTTGGATTCCCTGCTCTGTCACAGACCTCTTCAGGCAAGTCACTTTATGGTCTCCCTCTGACTTAGTCCCCTTCAATAAAAAGGGAATAATAGTAGTTCAATTCCTTAGAGGCGTTGCCAGAGTAAGTGCATTAAAGAGGGTATAGCACTGCTGTACTATGACTATGAGGCTGTGCGAGTATGTAAAATTGTTGTAATTAATTTTCTGTACTACAGTGCAAGAAACGAAGCTGTGTTCAATAAGAGGAGTACACCTGGCTAGTGTTGACATTTTCTTAAAAATACCGAAGAACAAAGCCCCCAACCAGTAAGGTGCATGCAAGTGGAAGAGCTCTTCCCTGCAGCTTGCGTTTCCAGGCACAGCTTGTGGACAGTTCAGCAGCATCAGAGAATGCTGCATCTGTGGAGTGCTGGCTGGAGATCTCTAGCACAACACTGCCACGTATATATTGAATGTTAGAGTTCTACAGTACGGGTGGGTGAACTTTTATGTGCTTTAGAAGACGTGATTTTTACAATCAAAATAGCCTTAACATTTACATCAGGGGTGGGAGTATTTTAAGATGTGGTGTTCAATACTACTTTCTGAATTTTAGTGCATTTCTTCAAAATGAAGATGCCTTACCTGATGTCATGCAAATGCAGTCTGTGTCTGCACAGTATGAAGGAGTGATTGGTGGACGAAACTGAGATCAAGGAGTTCCAGAAGCATAATCTCTTGTTCGCCACCACTTTGTTCTTTTGTGCAAAACAAATAAGAGAGACTAAATTGCCTACCTGTTAAAGAACTAGACTGTTGCATGTTACACCTTGTGAGGTTGGATGAGTTGGTGTTAATATGTTGCTTTAACTATTGCAGTGTGTTATGTGAATGTTAAGTATTCCAAAACCATCGAGTTTGTTTGTGGGCAAGTTACTTCAACTGCTTTCTTTAAATGAAATTTGTCTTCAGCGTAGCAACTTTTAACATGTTTTTTTGCCTTGGTTGATTTGTAGATCCCTCCCAAACAGGGGAGAACTCTGTAACAAGTGTCAGCCTATTGATGGGAGACTGGATGTTCATTCTTACTGTTTGGAGACTTGTTGAAAATAATAAAGTCATCAGAAGCTGTGGGACATAAGCTAAACTAGTAAATTAATGGAAATGAGAGAGTGCTGTCTAGCTGGTGTGGAAAAATCCTTCAGAAGCCACTAGCTGTGTTATGGATGGTAAAGGAGCATCAGTCTCAGAAGTTCTTTTTCTTCAGTGTGAGAGGATCAGGTTAACGAAATCCATACAACTGAAGGGATGATTAGTTCGTCAGCCTTTCATTCTGGGAGTGAAAACTGTGTTATATAAAGGGTTTGTTTTGGTTTTGTGTTTTTTTTCCCTTTAATTGTTTGCTTTTTTTTTTTAATAGTTAGCGATTTATTTTGGAGGTAGATGGTAGAGAGGTGGTTTAGTGCTGGTTTTTGTCAGTGTTAGGTTCTTAGTGGGGCTTGATAACCTGGGCAATTCTGTGGTCAAGTGTTTTGCACTGATTCTCCTACTGCTTTTTCTAGTAAGCTGCTGTGTGACTTTGAGGTGGTTTAGTGCTTGGTTTGGTTTTGGTTTGTTTGGTTTTTTTGTTTTTTGTTTTTTTTTCACAATTGGGGAGGACTTATTATTCCTGTTAATAGCAATTACATAGTTTGTATCTCTAGCAAATTTAGCTATTCAAAGAGTATTGTGGGATTATTGACCCAAAATATTTTGTCTTCGATTAGAGTGTATTTATGTTGTTCCAGGACTCAGAGGGTAAACTATGTGTGTGCAGGAAGAAATGTAAAATGCATTTTCTATTTCTGATCTGCTTAACACTCACAGAATTCCATGTGCAGGTGGATTAATATGTAGATTTTAGTTTTTCCTGTAATATTGAACTTGATAATTACAGCCTGAATTTTGTGTTTTACTCAGAACTGAGTCTTTTGCTCGATTTAAAAGAGCTTTGTAAGGACTCGTAATAGAGGCCGCTCTTCTCGTGCTGTTAAGAAGTGGCATTTTTCCTTTATAAAGCACAGGTGTTTTGTTTGGCTTCAGTTGTGCTTGTTGAGCTGAATCTGACTTTGCTTTGAGTAAGTATGAAGCTGGTGTCACTTATGTCCAATTGTGGAAATGCTTTATAATGCTAGCAAGGATACAGATAAGCCACTACAGAAGTAGTAGAGGCTTGCTTTGGATTTGATCCAGTCTTGGTGCCGACCATCTGGGTGTTTTTTTGTTTTTTTTTTTTCCTCCACTGAAATCCCTGTGGCTAAAAGGAGGAGATTGGGCAGGTAACTGGCAGGGACCACTGAATCTGGAGGCCCAGAGAGTGCTCTGATTCTTTAATTGAAGATGAAGAAATCAGAGTGCTCTCTGGGCCCCTGGATTCTTTAAACCTTGCAGGCTTCCACCCTGTGATAGCCATGTGCTTGTCCGTGTCTTTCAGTGTTTCTACCCCCAGTATTAAGTAGTGTGTTTTCTGAGCTGTGTTGCTGTGATGCCTGACAGCCACGGTCACGGCTGAGGGCTTACTGTACCTTCTAACAGACCAGCACCATAAAAAGATCCTTTTATATTCAACAGTGACCACGAGACTTCTTAAAAGACATAATTTTAGAAATTTGAACTAAAGTCTCGTCAGTGCTGTTAAAGACCAGCTACTTGAGTAATTTTATAATAGATTAGCTCAGTCGAAGCCAGCATCTGTCTGGCTGCAATTGTGAGGATGTGGGTGAATGAGGATCAGCAGTGCTTCAGCTTAGATAACTGCTGAAAAACAAAAAGGGGTTGAGTGAGGCATAGAGAGGCATATGACAACAGAACAACTATGTTGTTATTTGCGTGACCTTTTTCCTTCATTTTTGGCCCCCTTCTCCTTCTTTGGTTATTGCTTCCCTCTTGCATCATGTCTCAAATTAGACTTGTAAGTTCTTTGTAGAAGAATCCCCATCTACCCTGTTAGTGGGTACTGTTAATATGACATTATGACCTTCATGAATATCAGTGTATTTGGTTTCAGGTATTGTTCTCATTTTATGAACTGATCTGAAGTGGCTTTTTAAAGATGCACGTCTGTAGTACAGCTGGAAGTTGATCCCAGATCATCTGGTGTTCTAGCTATGCTTTAGTGCCAGCAGATATCCAACCAGACTTGGGCAAGTGATGATGCTTGCTTGGTGGTGTCAGAAGTGTCTCTGCTGAGAGCTATGGCCTAGGTGTTGAGTACATTTATGTCTCTCATGAAGAAACGGATGGGGATGGAGATTGTCATCATCTCTATGAACTTTCCCCTTTCTCTTCCCCTATATGTAGGCTGTTACCTCTTACAAAGCTTCGAAAGAATCTGTGAAGCACTTGGGTGGTACTGTTTCATATACTGGGCACCTACGTGTGTCTGGTTTTGAGATGGAGAGCTGGAGAGGTCAAGATTGAAACAACTGAACCTCCAGCCATCTTTCCTGTCACAGTTCAGTGATGTGTTTTCTTCTCAGTGCAGAGAGATTTGGTCTGTCTCTGAGGTGTATCCATGCAATTCTGGTGTGTTTGTGGTGGGAGAGGCATTGGGAGCGAAGGACACATTGTGGTTATGGCAGCTGTGTGAACGTGAGAGCAGGGGGAAGCTTTTGGCCTGCTCTTTGCCATTTGGACTTTAGAGCCTGCTGCGATTCCTGCATGTTGGAGTATTAGTCTCTGTTGCTAGCAACTACCTTCCCAGACAGCTCCAAACAAAAAAGCTTAAAATAGCTATCTAAGTGCTTACAATTAGAACTGTTAACCCGTTTCCAGTGGGAAAGAAGAGCATGTTCCTGTATCTTTAAAAGTCTGAAAGCAGTGTTTCATACTCCTTAATTGCTCTGCGCTTTCTGTGTACTAAGACTGGCCAAGCCTCTTCAGATCATGGTGTTTATCATGATGACAGATTGTAATAACTAATATTCCTAACTTCAGTACAGTTTATAAACATTAACTTATTTAAGAAACATACCATATACCTGTTTTGTTAAAGGATAAGGCTGCACTGTGTTGCCCAGCCATTTGTAAAGGTGGGATTTTCTGCCTATTTGTTTACAAGAGTCCAGTCTATGGAGCTGTCTCTTTTTCATTGTTCTCTCTAAGAGGTGCAAGATGAAAGATGAGTCTGGTGCAAATCATGAATCCTTTGTTTCTATGAGATGAGGTTTGGGAAAAATTTCAGTTACTTTGGAAATACCATTTAAAGTTTTGAGGATAAATTAAATTGAGGAACTAACTTTTATTTGCTGTACTACCTTTTCAATAGCTGGTAGAAACAGCATTGTCAGTTCCTTGACAAATAAATCCAGGTGGTGTTTTGTGTTGAGTTTGTTGTTTTGGGCTTTTTTTTTCATTTTGGTGTTTGTGTAATAATCTGCTAAGTTCTGACATTCCAGTCTGTCTTTTTAATAGTTTTCTTCTTCATTCGTGCTTATTTTGTTCTGGTGGAGCTGTTTGTGTAAGCCAAGTTTTGCATGTCTCATTTGTTGTCAGGACAAATCTAATCAGCACTTAATGGGCATTTTCTTTCTAACAACTTTCTGTGTCTTTCTCATCCCTTTAAAACAAAACTATGTGGGGAAACTGCAGGTGCATTTTGAAAAGTGAACCTCCAATACCTGTACTGAGGTTACAGCTTGAATTGAGTAAGACAACCTGAACCATAGGTTATTTTTTGAGTGTTCCTTGGAAGTGCACAACTCCTCTCTCATAGAAATACTATCTGAAAACTTCATCTTGAGGTGCATCTGTAATTCAGACCCTGTAATTAAAAAATCAAAAATCCTTTTCTGTAACTTTGTGCGTACTAGAATGCATCTGTGTCTGTAGATGGAATGTCATGTCCACATATATAAATGGTGGGTCTAAATACAATCAATGCATACTTAGTGAATTTTAAGACCATTTGAACAGAAAATAAAGCTGCCTTATTAAATAACATTGATGAGAACACATTTTCACTGTCTCTCCTTTATTACATCCTTTACTGGATGACCAAAATGTATTACTTCAGTAGAAATTGTTTCTCTTTAGTTTGATTTTGATTAGCTCATGAGGTATAGTTAATATTTTCTTCTTGGGTATGTATATTTTTCCCAAACAATCTAGTAATTCTATGTTTTGTGTTATCTTGCTTGCTGTAGGTAATTAGTCTGTCATGCTAAATGTCAGGGATGGTCTAGGTTGGCACAGTAGTTTGTCACGTCTGGTGGTACAATACAAGCTGCCCAACTCTCATGGCACATAGTCCTTCAGCACGACCCTTGTCTCTGCTGCTTCACCTCACAGAGCTGATGGGTTTCACTTTTGACACTCTGGTTAGTATAGTGTTTTAACCCAGCTTTATCAATTCCCTGCCTCTGAAAATGGGAAAGTGAAAGTGGTAGCAAAGTAATTTTAACCATGCTGCTCTCAGGGCAGAGGCGCCTTTGAAGTCAGTCACAGCTTCAGTCTTTCAGGGCAATAGAAATGGGTCAGTCACATGAGAACTTGGGTAGGCCATGAGCAGTCTTGGATGTGTAGTACATAAGTGTGTGTTTGCTAGTCACAAGCAAGTACCTTCAGGCAACAGTGGAAGTTGTCAGGCTTCCTGGATGCTTTGTTTTCCCTTTTGTTGTTGTCTGTCTGTGAAGCAGCTTCCATTTGATCTCTTTATCCCTATTATGGGCACGCTGTAGAGTTCCTTTTTTGCTGTGCAACAGTTGTGACGTTGTGCACACAAGAAAACCTCCCCATTTTATAGGCTTTGTTGATTCTAGGACTTTCATCCGATACATTTCCCTGGATTAGTTTCTTACTTAGAGGCGTTGAGGGGATGATTGTCACCTACTAATAATCTTCTGTAGTGGGCTTCTTTTAAACTGGAGACTGTTCACTTGGCTGGTTTTGCTTGTTCACTTCAGTCACTGCTGTTCTGTGGTGCTGGACTTCTGGAAAATACACCTTCTGCTGTAGAGACAGCCTTTCTAGGTACCCGTGGAAAATGCTGTACCATTTGGGCTAAGGTGACAGGGACATAAACCCATCATCCTCCATTTATGTTTTTGACTTTCTTGAACACTGTTGTGTTTCTCAGTTGCTTTAATCTTTCCCCTGCCTTTCTTCCGAAGACAGACTGCTGTGCTTTACTGTACAGAATTTACAAACATGGTCTGTTTTCTGTTTTTTTCTTGTTCCCTTCTGGGGCAATATGTAGGAAAGCTGTGCTATTATCCTTCCTCTTCAAGGTGTCTGAAGGTGGGCAGTAGGAGGTTGCAAACAATCTGTTAGGAGTTTTGATGTAGCTAAACTGTCTGGAAGAAAAGTGAGGAAGTGAGCCTGCAGGAGAGGCTTTTGAGGGAGAGGCTGAAGCTGTTCTGATGTAGAGCAGGGTAAGCATAGGATATGGATAAGCTGTGCAATAAACTTTGTATCTTCTCTACCAAACACAAAAACTGTCCCAGATTTCCATCACTTTCTTGGTTCTTACTCAAGAGTGTTGCAACAGGTGGTGGTGGTGGTTTCATTGGTGGTGCTTTCACAGGGACAAATTTTTGTTAGCCTGGAACAAGTTTCTTGTTTGTGATGCCTTGTAAGTCTTCAGTCATTCTGAAAAAAAAACCAAACCACCAAAACTGGAAACAAAACCTGCCCTATTGAACTACATCTGTTCTGCAGTTGCACTGGAGGAATTAAATTTTTCTTGCCCTTTCTGCACATGTATGAATAACGCATTCAATTTTTATCTTGTGTGTAGAGTTAAACCTGTGCTTTTTTGCAGGGTTGGAGGGGAACTGGTAGCTGGTATCCTAAATTCTGTTCTTCATTTTTTTGACCAGATTTGTTGTGTGATGTTAGAAATGAGTTAGTTCCTCTGGTTTTGTTCCTCATTAGTAAAATGTGTGTCATGATTCTTTACGTGTTTCATAAATGTGGGATTTGACCATAATAATGAACAAATGAAGAGAAGGAAGGCTTGGTTGCTCAGTCTCAGAAGGACACTGAGTAGTTTGCTGCTTTTGCTTTAAATGTAAAAATTCTTCTTGGAGTCTGTTTATCTTCATTAAAAGTGATCGAGCTTCTTACAGGGGAGATCAGTAATTTGAGTTGCTGACAGCAGGACGATTTAGTGAAAAATTACTCTCATCACTCTAATTCGACAGATTTCCTTTAAGGAACTGTGACAGCATTGTTGCAGTTAAGGCTGAAAACCCAGGAACATTTTTTAATTTTCACATGAAAATAAAACACAAAACTGAAATAGAAGTGTTTAAAAGCTGAGATTAAGGGAGTGAAATAGAAGATGGTCTGCAACCACTCATTATTTTCTGCATCCTTAACTTTGTCGAGGTTTGAGGAGAAGTCAGAGTCATTCCTGAGTCATTTCTGCAGCATTCCGTCAGAGACAATTGTGTGCAAATGATCTCAAAGGAGATTAGGAATGTGCAAAATTTAAACTTGCTTATCATGCCAAACGCAGGTGGTGTAGCAAATAAACCAAGCAGAGCCCTCAGCAGGTGGGCTGAAGAGTAGAGTTTAATGTTACTGCAGTATGTGAGGGCATGAACCTGGTGCATGAAATTGTACAAATTTGCACATACTTAGTGAAGAGAATATTTAGAGAAATGGAATAGTGGTGGGTGGTTAAGTGTAGAGTCAAATCGATTTAAAGAGAGATAAAATATTTTATATTAAATGGCTGCACTGAGTGTTTTCGATTTGTCCTCTAAATCAAATAACCTTTTAACTTTAATTAAAAAAAATAGATTATAAAGGTTTTGGAGCAAACTCTCCAGGCTAATGATAAACTGGAACAAATGGTAGCAACAAATAGGGATCTTTAAATGATTCTGCAGAACCTATTTTGAGTTGAGTAATATCTGCAGTGGATGCTCAGGGCTGGTACCAGCCTGGTGGGTGGCTCCAGGTGCCTGTGCCCCACACTCCTCAGATAAAGGACTTCATTAATTTGCGAACAGCATCCTGGCTACAGACAGAGATGACTCCTTAGCTCTTTTGCATTCTTAAGCAAGTCCTTCAGGAGACTTTGCCTAAATCTAGCCCATGTGGTGGTTTATATGTATTTATGATTTTCTTTAACACTTTAGTGCAGATATACTTGAGAAGTTTTAGCTAAAAATGCAAACCCTAACTTTTGTCAGTAAGGTGACATAGGTTACTTTGATTATGGTTTTTTCATTCCAGAAATTACTGCGTAAGTGCCCATTGGGTATTTGTTTATCTAATGTGATGTTCCTTTTAGGTCCAGAAGAGAAAGCCTTGCAACATGAAAAATTCCTAGAAAACTGAAAGTATTCACAGTATTAAAGGAGGTGATATATGAATTGTATTCATCTGAAGAAAGTTCAAGAGATGTTCTTGCCTGCCAGAAGTTTCTGGAAGTGAATATAACTGATGATGTTGCATGCCAAATCTTAGAGTTACTAAAACAGAATATACTGATGCTGGGTTCTGCTTTTTCTGTGCGCAGTATAAAAGCAATGCAAAGTATTATAACATTTCGGTATATTTGGAGACAAGACACAGTATCTTCTGGGAATTGCGGTATGAGAACTGGCTCTGTGCTTTATTCAAAGGAAAGAAATGGTCAGGGGCGTGCTGCTCCAGAGCACACTTAAGCCTGGAAGCATGTTGCCATTTTACTGCGCTACTGCAGGCTGACTCTTGTGCTCAAATTAAAGAAAACAAAACAAAAAGCCCCAAAGCTGGTAATTGGCTAGGATGATGATAATGTGAGCTCATCCCTCAACCTCAGGGAGGGAAACCTACTTAGTCATAGAGTGAGCAGTGCTCAGCCAGGGGAGCTGCCAAGTGTGAGCTTTCCTGGAGCATAGTCATGCTGCAGCTTGAACATCTATTGCTTCAGCTTAAACTGTGGACTGTTATTATTAAGATATCCTACAAGATATTTTTTGCAGTTTGTCTGTATCTAAAGAAATTTTCAAGAGCTAATTTTGTAATGTTTCCTTCTACCCTCTAATAGTGGATGCACCAAATCCTCTTTTTCTTGATGATCTCTTAGGATTTATTTATTTTTGCATGCAGTTGAGAGAGCTGGAATGTTCAGTAAGCGTGTCTTGTTCAATGTACCTTAAATCTTTTTCCTCTCTGGTAATGTCGGGTTCAGTATCCTGATTTTTGTGCTGTTGGAACTTCAATTGTTCTTCAATTACTACAGTCTTCTCTAGTGACAAAGTAACTTCCCTAAGAGGTGTGCAGTATTTCTTAGGACTCCCTTTATGGAACACACAAGTTACATATGTAGTCCTTTCCCTCCTTTAGGTTATCTCTGAACTTACTTTTTTGGAAAACTTTGCATGTTAATAATTCTGTTACATCTCTTTCCTAGAGACGCGCAGTTCGAAACTGGTCTGAGTTAGCCTTTGCAATGCTGGCTTCTTATTTGGCAATGGAAAAAACAGAGCCAAAGTCCACAAAAGTGGTTTGGAGAGCTATACTAAAGCAATGCTCTCTCACTAACCTGAGAGCCCTCTTTCTAAAGGTCTTCTAGATAGCCGTGTGTTGCAAATCTCAGCCACCACTATCAAGAACAGTATCAGCTGTTCAGTAGGCCTTTTTGGTTTGGTTTTGTTTTGTTTTGTGTTTTTAAAGGGTTAATAACAAGGATCCTCGAAGTTGTATGCCAGCTTTTGGGCAGTTACCTTTGCATTCTTCTTCAAACTGTAAAAAATCTGCAGCAGTGTTTCTAAAGGTTGTCTGGCAGGTTTAAATATGATCTAGTGGTAACGTCTGCTGATACATAGAAAACCTCGCATTCTTTTTATAGAATTATGCGACTGATCAATACAAAAGCATCCAGAAGCATCAGCGGAAGGAAAGCTTCTACAAGGCTGTCTATTTTGGAGAGAAAAATAGCTTGTGATGATTTCAGAAAGTAAGATACTGTCAGAAACCGCTGTCAGTAGTAGTATCTCGGGTGTTGTGGTTTAGCTGTCAGCTCTCTCACATTTGCAGCAGTGCTGCAAAAAGCAAGGGGAGAGAGTAACGCTAGTGCTCCTAAAGGCATATAGCAACCTTTCCATCTCTACATTTTTGCTACCAGTGATCCAGTTTCCTGCTGTAGGATGTTTTTCTCTCTCCTAATGAAGTTTTGAAATAGGAAAAACTTACTTTAAGAAATCCTGGTTTGTGTACTAGTTGCAGTTTAGAGAGAATTTTCCATCTCACGTGTCCATAATTTCTCCTGGAGTTATTTTTGTCCTGTTGAAAGAGGACTGGAAAATGAGCTGAGACATTGTGCTTAGAGGAGGGAGAAACACCCTGGCTCCGTGATACGGGGTGGCAGAGGTCCACAGTTTTGTAGCCAGTGCAAAGCAGGGGGAGCATGGGGGGATCAGCTATGTAACAGCCTGAGGAAGTGACTCACTTCACTCTGAAACACAGGCCCATGGTTCCAGTAGCCTTGAAGCCAAACTTGGCCTCTGAGGTGGAAGTTGCGTAAGTTAATTTAAACTCTTTTGTCTTTTCCTCCTCCTCCTGCTCCCAGCCCCACCCCAGTATTAAAATCTGCACTGTAGCCATATCCGTTTGGAGTGAACTCAGGTTGCAGGACTTTAGGGTGCTCTATGCTTTTGATTTATTAATTTTCATTTTATAGGGAGAGATAAATTGTCTGTAGGTTTCATTGGAGGGGATGTATGTGTTAGTCTTACCTGCTCTGCTCAAGAGAAATTTGATTTTATAACAGAAGGGATGCAGTAGGAATAAGTTTTCAACGATTTATTAAAATCTTTCTGAAATATATTGGCAGTGTGATTTGAAGTGGAACAGAGTGCCTCTTGAAAAAAAGATAATTAAGTGCAAGTCTCTATTACTACTTGACTGTTAGTAGTTTAATAATTTAATTAAATTTAAAAGTAATCTTCTTAAAAGGTTTTAGGTGCCTTGCTAGAAATACTGGTGTATGTGTTAACACATTAGACTTTAATCTTGCAAGCTAGGCTTCTGAAGCCTAAGTTTGTGAATAGAATTGTCCTGGTCTGCATGTTCTGGAAAGGCTTTCTCCTATACTGCGCATAGCTTTACAGTAACAGATATTTGCTGTTGTCCTGGAGCAGCTGTAACAATCTGCTTGAACTCTTTTCCATGTGTGACCTGAGCAGGAGCAGTTGCTTTCAGCAGTTGAAGGAAGCATCTGAGAGGGCAACAGATTGTGTAGTTCTTCAGTGCTTGGATGCTTGGTGGGTGTTCTTAATCGGAAAGCAACTGTAATGATTGGGAGAGGGAAGGTGAGTGATGGGCTGCTGCCTGAGCCTCCCCTTCAAAGCACGACTTTGTGTTTGGCTGCAGCCTTCATGTGCCTGTGTGTGTTTTAAATGTCTTTGGGAAGTGAGGTCTGACATGATCTTTTTTCCTCTCGGCGAGTCATAAGTTTTTCTTTATGTTTTTGAGTTCAGATTAAAAACAGATTATTCTGGGTACAGGAAGACATAGAAGTAATTGGCCGGATGAGAGGGAGTTGAAGAGAAAAACCTTCAGAATGAGCTTGAGGGCTTAGTCAGAAGTCTGTGCAATTGGGAGTTGCATCATGCAAATATAGCATAATATCTGTTTTGTAAAACTTAAGTTGTTTTGTTTTACATGCTTTTAGCAGATCGGATCTATTGTTTCTTACCCGTATTATCCTGATGTTCGTTTGCAGGGGAAATGGGACAGACATCCACATCGTTGCTTATCACATGAGGGTTTATATGCCGGTTAATTCTGTTGATGATTCACTGCAATTGCTTCTCTATTTCAGGACCTGTAACTAAGTGGACCCTACTGACCTCTGAACCACAAAGGATAAGAGTGAAAAGAAGTGGGAGAAACACACAAAGAAAACGGAAGTGGATGCACTTTCATCTGGACTTCTTTCCTGCCCTTTATTACTAAAACTGAATGGAAAAGAGAGACTTCCGTGCCTTTCCTCCCCCAACCTCAGGGATGGGTGGATTGTAAATACAATTTGTACAGCAGGGAGAAGAGACTGAACCATGAATCTACAGGCTCAGCAAAAGTCTTCAACCAAAAGGACTGGGAAGCGAGCTGCCTATTTCAATGAGCAGGAAATAGCTGTGTCATCTAAAGAACCACAGCAGCAGCTTAAGGAAGGACAGTACTATGGTCATGGAGGGAATATACAGGTCTCCCAAACTGTGGAGATTTCTCACGCAGGAGGACTAACGAGTGCCCCCAACAATGTTGCTTTGATGAACTCTGTTTACAATCAAGATAGGGGAGAATCAATGATGATGTCCCAGGCGGTAACGGCTGCCAAATGGCAGAATTCACTAATGGGAAACCGGTTGCCAGAGAGGGGTGACAGCCACTGGCAGTCTCCACCTTCGATGTGGAACCACAGTATGGTTTTCGGGGGCAACCCAAAAGGACCCCACTCCAATGCTGGTGCCCCAGGCTTCTATGGCCACCCAGATGCCCTTAAAAGAAATCAAGAGAAAGGCGTGTTTGTGTCACAGCTGTATGGAGATGCTGTCCAGCAGATGATGTCCCAGAAGGCTCAGCTGGAACAGCAAGCCTTGGTTAGACAGCAAGCTCAAATGAATTCTTTTCATCAGATGCAGAAACAGCAGCAGCAGAATCAAAGTCTGCCATTACAGCCTTTCCAACTTGCGTTTGGTCACCAAGGCCAAAAGCAGGGTCTTCCTGAACTGTTACATGTCTTTCAAGAAGCCCCAGCTTCTTCCAGTCCAGCATTTACTGCTCAACAGAAACAGCAAGCCCTTCCCCAGCTACAACTGTTTGAAAATTTCTACCCTCAACAGCAGCAGCAGCAACAGGCTGCCGCGCAGGCCTTCGGGCTGCAGCAGACTGCTTCCGTAGCACAGCCTCACGTGGCAGCTGCGGCACCTCAGCATCACATGATGGCACACCAGTTCCAGCAAACAGAGAGGAGCCAGGAACTGTTCAAGGCTCTCACTGAGCAGAACCAGCAGACTGTGCTACCTCAGTCCCAGATTCCCTTTCCAAGAAGGTCACGGAGACTCTCCAAAGAAGGTGCCGTGCTGACATCTGCAGGAGAAGTGTTGGCTTCCAAGCAGGCGGAAGAACAACCTAGCAATTTATTTCTGCATCCTTGGCAAACACATCAGCAAGAGGTCCCATTACAGCAGCTGCCTGAATCACTGGCTCACAACAAAAGTGGCTTTTTGCACCCCAAGAGACTGGATCTGGGGCAGAAGGATGTCCTTGTCAATAGTGAGCTGTGCCAGATGGAAACAGACAGGCAAGCCACGGCTGAGAATGGTGGAGATGGGGAGAAACAGGCCGCAGCAGCTGAAGAAAACACTGATAGAACTAATGATTTTCAGGGTGTCAGAGGTGGTGTAATCCAGAGCACACGACGGAGACGACGTGTTTCTCAAGAAGCCAATTTGCTAACTTTGGCTCAAAAAGCTGTTGAGCTGGCTTCTCTTCAGAATGTAAAGGTAAGGTATATATCCTGACTAATAGAGCATGTTTTATACTACAAAATAGGGCTGAAATGAAATGAATTTATGTGTGTATGCAGGACAGGATGGTATCTTGATCCCATCAAGCGGTGTACAAGAAGTGGTGTAGTACAAATAAGGCAGTTCTGTAGTGGTATAATGTAAGTGCAGTTATTTTAACTTGTAGTTGTGGGAGAACAGAGATCTTCTCATGCAGTGAAACCACCTAAGGGCAGCTTTCTTTCACTAATACTAAATGTGATTTTAGCCCAGACCTTCAAAATATGGACATTTTCAGCTTAGACCTCAAGCTGATCACAAATTTAGAGTCAAGTAAAGTGGTTCACTTGATGTCTTTTTAGCAATCAAACATTCTTCTTTTCTTATGTTAAAAAACCTGCTGCTTAACTACCAGTTTTAGTGGTTGAAGTGTTTCTAAGTTGTGCTATCTAAAAATTACATGATGCAATTTACATGTTCAGTATTTCCCAAATATTAAAAGCCTGAGCCTCACTTACGTGAAGGCATAACAAAGGTCTGGCTGATGTGATATCCTGTTTCTGAGAATGACCTGCAGCGGATGTTTAGAGATTGGTGACCTGGGGACAAAGTCTGCCTGTAGACCTTCTGCAGGGCTTGATGAGGAAGAAATTCAGTGTTGGCTGATAAGGTGGTTCACTGCTCTCATCCTTTCGGTGCTCCAGCAGTCTAAGCTGTACAGCGAGTTCCATCTGGCAAAATGACAGGGATGAAAATTAACTAGCCTAGGGGAGGCAACTGGTGGGACTTTGGGTGGGGGGTTTTGGGGAGGTTTTCTTTGACTTGTGGTTTGACTAATCTTTCATTGAGTGCCTCTCATGAGAAGTAAAGGTGCACTTTTCTTTGGAAGCTTTGTTGCCAGAGACTGATGAAATGTAGGTGTTAGAGCACGAGCTACTTTTACCTACGGTTCTGCCGCATGAGTTGCTACCTAGTCAGACAGCAAAGGGAAGGGAATTTTATTCTCTCTCTTGTTCTTGTCACCCCTTTTTTTTTTTTCCCTAGTCTAGATTTTCCCAATCTCTGCCATAGAGGGATGTGCTATTTGAGTGGAAGAACTGAACTAATGAACAATGAGGCAAATATCCATAGCTTACTCCATCTCTTGTGCAGCAGGAAGCAACCAGTGACTGGTGATGCTGTCTTCAGTCCTGTGTACTCCTGTTGAATAAGTGGATATGATAGAAAACCAGTAGTAGTTAGTAGCACGAGCTATTTGCTCGCACTCTTGCAGTCATTGTATGATTATATTTCAGGAAGGCCTACAATTCACATTGTAGTCTGATCACCAACACACTGGCAAGAAAAAGCTAACAGAGATCTGAGAGGTGAAGTGAGGAATTGGCTGTTTGAAGGCAGGTCTGCTTGCAGCTTGATTCATAATGTAAAGACCAAACAGAGAAGTGCTTTGACAGATGCTCTTTTGTTCTTTGCAGTGATGCAAGCAGCTTGTTTGCTTCCGTGATGGCACTAGGAAGCAAACTCTTTATGTTCAGATCTCCTCAGGCTTTGCTGATGGAGTTTTGAAAGATGTTAAAATTCTTACCTGATGTCTAATGGATTTTACAGCCTTAAGGGTGTTGGATGTTGTATGAGGAAAAAAAGAAAACATCTTTACAGGAGGAGAGTGGTCTGCTTCTCCTCTCAGTGTCGTTCTGTTATAAATAACATAAAGCCTTCTTTAGTGTAGGTTATGTGAAGAGCATGTAAGAAGGATTAAATTCTTTATTGCTGCTTACAGGCTGCAGCAAATTCTCAGCTCTTCATTTTATGTTTTCATTTCTCACATAAGTGTTTATATGCAAAAAGGCAGTGTAATTTGTTTTCTTTAATAGTACAAAGACTTTTTTCAGCTCTAAAATGGTCATTTTAAGGGTGTCTAGATTTAAATATTCCTTTATGAAATGGAGGCAGAGATTTCAGTTACCTGGCCTCTTTTCCTGGGAACAGGGCAGGGCACCAGCTGCCGTGGATGAAAGGTGGGGGAAAAAGGTTTTTGTTTGTGGAATTGCAGTTGTGGACTCACCTCTATGGACAAGCTTCAGTTTGACTGCAGAGAGAAGCTGCCTTTACTGTTGGCAGTATGATGCAGAATGATGGCAGAAAGCACTCTGCAGGCAGGTGTTTCTAAAAGACTGGTGTGGTTTCTTGTCTGATCACAGCAGTGGCCTTGAGACTGTTCTTCCAGCTATCAAATTTGGGTTTTGTCTGTGAATTATAAATTTTTTAGAAACGACTTGAGGGATAGACAGGATCAATGCCAGAATGATTGATGGAGGTTCTGGAGGACTCTAGATCACTAATTAATGCTTTAGTATTTGTGCAAGAGTAAATTTAATGGAAGAGCAACAAGTTGCACTTGCTGGAGTTATCCGGCAGCCCTAAATTCTGCAAGAAATGCTGAGTGAGCTGAAAATCCCCTAGCAGTTCTACAAATGAAGATCCTGTCCCTTGTTCAGTGACTCCTTTCTGCCTACCTCTCAGCATAATCAAACAGTTGAGAAACTATTTAAGGATTTAGATTTTAATTCCAAAATCAGTTGCCCAGCCTCTTAGTAAACCTTAAGTAGGTTGACCAGAAAATTTCTGGTGTGGACTAGAGCATCTTTAAGGATGTCTCAACTACTTACGTTATGTTCCCGGTGGTGCCTTCTGTCTAGCTCTACTGCTATTCAGTTTTCCTCCTTCCTCTTTTCTCTTGAAGGCTGTCGTCTCTCCCATCATCAAGGAAGAGGGTCCTTTGATTACCTCCCAGTCTTGAAAATACAAGGATTGGTCAAGTGATCGTTCAGCCACAGAAATGTGACATCTTTTGCGTGACTAGTCAGGAAATTAGTTCATGTCTCTTGACCTGCAGAGATTCTTGTAGCACACAGGAAGTGTCTGAGGTTTGTAGATTGGTCAGAATTGGTGCTTGTTCACATACTCATTGCCATTAGTTGTTTAATTGCTGTTACTCTCTCAGGTACCCAGAAAGTATGCTAGAGTGCTTGCACTAGGAAAAGCTATAAAAAAGTAAGCTAATTAAAACCAAGGCTATTCTTGGCAGTGGTCTAAAAAATATAGTATGAATGTATCACACTAAACAGTGGAGCACAACTACCTTCTGCGGCTCTCACTGCCAGAAGATGACCCAAAGCTATCCCTGTAGTCAGGTGGTTACAGCATAAATATCCCTGATGAATGGAGGCTCATGTACAGCAGCGTGAAGCCATACATGAACTGCTTCTTCAGGTATGGGCAGGACTAGTGGGAGCAGGCATCTGTTTCTAGTAGATGACGTGTTTATATCTTTCAAAAGGCATCCTTTGTTAGGCTCTCTTTCCTGAAGTAGTGAAGGGAGGCTACGAAAATTTAGAAGAGCTTCTTACTATCAAGAGGGTAACAGTCCCTGGGGACATCTGTAAGCATGAAGAATGCCCTCTAAATCCAAAATTGGCAGTCTCATGGGAAAGTGCAGGTGCATGTCACCAGTCTGGAGTGAAGGAAAGTCCTCAGAGCTCATTAATTCATCCCACAGGACAGTCTGGGGCAACTGATGCCTGTTGTGAATTTTCAATTGGGTGTTTCATTGTGGACCAGGGGCAGGGAGACAGATATATCCAGTCTCAGAAGAAACAGTCAGATGTCTGAACTGCAGTGTCACCTCACCTATGGGATAAACCTTTCTGTGCACTCTTAGCCTTACTCTAATAAAAGGTCTTGGAAGGAGGTGATTCTAGATCCTCTTAATATCATTTATTTTATTTGCTCAAGCTTGGCACCTAGCTTCTTTTGAAGGCTTAGCATTTCAGAGTGGACCTGTTTGCTCTTAAAAGCAACAAAACTTACCAGGACTCTCATTTGGAGAGAGGCCAGAGCACTGACTCCAGGCTCTGACCAATGCGTCTTCTGACAATACAGTTGCGCTTCCCTCTATAAATATAGTATCAACGTAGGACTTCAGTCTAGTGTCTTTCTAGCTACCATGGGCTTCTTTTCATGGGCCAGCTGGATCGTGTTCTCTTGCTCATCAGTGAGCAAGAGATCTATGACCACAGTGAAATGACTGGGGGTGTGTCTGGATCCTTATGATAGAACCTGCTTATGCAAGCTTTTTAATCAGGATTAGGTACTCCTAATGGAAAACAATACATTCTTCTTGAGGACTTGAGTAAATCTCTGCAAAATTTTTGAAATTCAGGTTGGGAGACCTCTTGTCACTCCTGTGAGATAATGGGCCTCAGTTTCCACCTACAAAACATAGCTGTTCAGGCAGATTCCTGTAGGTCGTGGCTCTAATGGAGGGTGAGTTTGTATACTTCATCCCACCAAAGGCTATCCAAACAGAACTCTAAGTTAGAGAGAAGTTCTGAAACATCAAAAGGAATATCTTCTACAGCTTCTAGATTGCACTTCATTGGAGCTCAAGAAGGCCTTTTACATCCCTGAAGTGTTTTTGAAAGTTGTACTTTAACATTTGAGTTCTAAGTTAGCTGACTTTTGAATTGAGAGTGGACTGAACTTGTGGAGAGTCATTTGAAGGACTAGATAAAAATTGCCTAACAGTGCTTGAAACCATTTGATGTTACAGTGTCCATGTGTTTATTCGGTAACTCATCCTCCATTCCCACCTCCTTAGACCTCAATTTTTAGGGTTTTCATGAGTAAAAGAAAGCAGAGACGTGGAAGTTGTCATACCAATGCAAAAAGTGCTGGCTTGCAGTTATCCCTTGTTGATTCTGCTGAGCAAAAGTCTTTTAGGCTCAAGACTGGTTGGGCAATAAACCTCAAAGTCTCCGGTTATAATAAAAAAATTTGCTTCTGTCATGTAAATCGGAAAAAATGCAGCAAAAAAAGCTGGCTCTGTTTTTTTGTATGAGAGATTTAATTAAGATTATCATGGGTCAGTCTTTCCTGGAACAGAAGTCAAATATTTGAAATTAATAACCTGTAGCTTATAGTCATTATTAAAACTGAAGAACTGCTGTTGGAAGTTATATGGCAGAGCACAAATTCATCTGGAAAATAAAACGTTCAACCATAACTAGTGAAATGATACTTAAGAACGGCGTATACAAATGTTCTAGCAGTTGAGACTTCCAGCAGTTCTCAGATAATTCTAAGAAATGCCTGTAAGACTTAGGTGATGTATTCTTTTTCCACCAGTAACACTTCTCCAAATCCATTTCAGCTTGCAAATTGCATTGAGAAACTTGATATACACTGAAAGTGAGGTATCATCTGATTTGTTATGTAAGTACTACAGAATTTTTAAGGAATCTGTTTTTCTTCTCAGGAACTGGATACTTCAGAGGAAAAGAGTGCGCTGATAGCAGCTCCAGGACCTACAGCTGCAAAAAGTGTTGTAGAATTTGCCAGTTCTTCACCAGCTCCAAAAAGAGTCCGGGAGGATAACAGCCTCGTGCCTCTTATCATTCCTGTGTCTGTCCCAGTAAGAAAAATTGACTTGCAGAGCCTTGGAAAGGAAAAGTCTGAGGATGGAAAGCTCCAGAGAGGCCAAACCAACGATCGAACTCCTTGTGAACGCAAGCCTTCTGTGATAGTCACTCGGAGGCGATCTAATCGTAGTACTAACATGGAAACCTCAAATCAGGTATGGATAAACTAAGAAATCAAAGTTGAGCCAAATCTGTTAGAATTAATCACATAGTTTTTATCCATAGGCTTTTCTATTAAAGTAGCTTTATCTCAAGACTTGAACTTGGAATGGATGTAGTCTGGGGACTGTGGATTTTTTATTTTTTTTTTATTCATCATAACGTTGCCATATATTTGGGCATCACTGGTTTTTCATGCCCTACAGCTAATGCAGGTACAGCCAAGCCATTCCCCACTACTGTACAGTGAATGGTCAATAACAGTAGAATAAGTAGTCTCTCTGGGTAAAGAGTGCTTTCTCCATGCATACATAGATAATAATAAATAGACTAGTGCACATTATCTCTGTATATGAATAAAATTCAAAGTGAAGATTTATTCTCATGCAATTGAAATCTCTTAAGTTCTGAAGGTCAGTACTCGACTGTTCCCCTTCAGTGTGGTGGTGGTGTTGCATGGGTTTTTGGTTTTGAAGGCTTTTTTGTCTCTTCTGTTCAGAAGTACAATAGAATGTTCAGATACTAGAGAAATGGCAGACATTTAATGGGTTTTTTCTGCATTTAAATGCTTGGCCATCTAAGACAATATTGTTACGTTGTCTTCTGTTCTTGCACTGCTATTTGGTGTCATCCTGTATCAGTACCAGGGTAATGCTATACTTTCGTGTCCTCTTTTAAGGCTACTATAACTTCATTGTCTTTCCGACCAAAGGTTGGACCAGACATATGTCTAGTTCTTGTAAAAATGTAGCTTCATAAGCACTGAGAGCTAGTGTTACTACCTAATAGTTCCTGTATCTGTTTGCTTCCCTTTTTCTTCCCTTTCCCATTGTACTAACACACTAAGTTCTTCAAATGACCTGAGGTTTTAAAATGAATTTAAGTATGTAATATTTTTTTTCTAATAGCATGAAGATGCTGTTCCAAAGGATGAAGCAGAGGGCTTTGCCCGGAAACCAAAGCAACGGCCGAGACCTGAGCCACTCTTCATACCACCAAAAGCTGGCACCTTTATTGCACCGCCTGTTTATTCTAACATTACTCCGTATCAGAGCCACTTACGGTCACCTGTCCGTCTGGCAGATCATCCTTCAGATAGGAACTTTGAGCTACCTCCTTACACTCCTCCACCAATTCTTAGTCCAGTGAGAGAAGGATCTGGGCTATATTTTAATGCTATCCTCTCTTCAGGTGGCCACGCGGCTCCACCCCCAATGACTCCTAAAAGTGCTCACAGAACTCTGCTCCGATCAAGTAAGTTCCACTTTTCCCTTCCTTTCTTGGCTAATTTATGATTAGGAACTGTGAAGTAGTAGGAGGAAGATCATGACTTCAGGAAGCGTGGTTATGTGGAACTGGGACTTCTTCACTATATTCTGGGGAACTAGGATGGAGGAAATGCATTGTTGCTTCCATCTGGGCATGCATGTCAAGATGCATTCACAAGCAATCTGCGACACCCCCTACTGACCATTTTAGGAATGGAAAAGTCTGTTCCTTCTCTATAATAGAATGTCATTACCTTGAACTGAAGTAAATAGCCATTACTAAGATGTAGGTGGTGACTGGAAGCTAAGTTCTTGGTTGTCTTAAGGTCGTCTTAAACTCCTTTAGGCTGTGGGTATCTTTTTGGGAGGTGGATAGCTCTGATAGATTTACAAGCAGTGTGAAGAACATGTCTCAAATGCAAAGATGAACTGCCTGAGCAGTTTTTTCTTTTCCTTGCAGATAGTTCAGAAGTTACCCCTCCTGTTCTTACAGTGGTGGGGGAAGCCACCCCAGTCAGCATTGAACCGTAAGTACCCAGTAAATTCTTAGCCTGGTAGAAAATGGGCTTCTTTCCTTCCTCCCAAGCCTTCAAGCTGTTCCCTGTACAGTCGGTATAAATGTAGTATGAAAAAAATGTAGCTAGCTCCTGCATGGCTTGCTCAGATTGCAGTTATCCGTGCGGTGTGCAGTAGCTGCAGCGCAACCGTGAACACAACTTGGCTCCCTCTTGGGCTGGCTGTGGCTGAAAGCACTGCAGCTGGTTGCATGTAGGGTGTGTGGCCTGAGCTAATAAGCCTCATTAGGCTTTTTAGCTGGCTGTGTGCTGGGAAAGTTCAGCCACGCGGACCCAGCAGCACTTGGGAACGCACTTTGGAAGTTGGGAGCTTAGGCTTGGTGCCAGTGCTGCTAAAGCTGAGTAGAGTGAAAAACACGGAGTAGCAAATGTCTCTGCACAGCCTGTGCAAACCCTCTGGGAAGGTTATCAGCTCCAGTTCAGTGCTGTGGTGCTACAGCAAGGTAATTCCAATTCATGATTATACCTGGGTTAATGAACTGTTGCAAAATCTAAACATGGAGATGCATGGCATGGAAACACCCTTATGGCATAAAAACACCTACGTGGCTCTGCTATGCTGACTGTGCAGTCAGGAATCTCTGCTCTAACTCTGTAGTGTATCCTGTAACATTGGAGATATTTAACTCAAACTCTCCCCAAGTTAATGCTAGGCTTTTTAACTTTTTCTTTTTTTTTCTTTCCAAAACTGGCTTATATTTTTAAAATCGACTGGAGCATTTGCTCAATTTATTTTTTCATGCCCTTTTTCTATTCTGCCTTCCTGTTTGAAGCTGAGTTTTCTGCACTTTTGGCAGCAGGCTGTCCTGAGCCAATGTTGCAATTATGAATGAACTCAGATTATTCTTGTCACTTTTGCAAATCCCTTCCAGGCTGAGCCCATTCATGGAAATAATCACGTTTTGTGGTTGTTTGCTGTTTGGGGATTTTTTGTTCACTTTGATTTGTGTTTTTTTTAAATCTATTTTGAAAATTACTTAATTCATCTTTTTGTTGTTGATTCATTTCACTCAAACCAGGGGAATCTCTTCTTGAACAAGTATTTTTTGTTTCCCCCCAGGTCTTGATCTTTGACCTCTCTATACGTCGTTTATCATATGTGTTGGTTTAAATTGCTGAAGTTAATGACATAAAGTTAGCTGCCTGTGAAATTATTCAAATTTGTTGCTGGAAATTTCAAACAGTAGTGGCTTAGTAATGCAAGTTCTTCTCCTGGTGCCAAAAGGGAGTTATGTGCTAAGAGTTATCTTGCTGTCATCTTAAGTCTTGCTGAACAGATGCTTATGCAGGTACATAGGTTTAACTTTCAACTAAGATAAATTTGAATTGCAGTCTTGACTCTGCCAGAAGTTGACTATAACTTGTGATTACTCGTTATTGTATTCTTAATTGCTTGTGACTTGCCAGACTTTCTTCTCATGCTTCTCCAAAGGTCACTTCATTGCAGAGATTTGGAATAGGAAATGTGATAACGAAGCTTAATGCTTCTATTTGTGAAGTAGTACCACAGGCAGCTGTTGACACAGCTCTTTGTGTCCTCCTGGTTTTGCAGTTCAGTTGCTTCAAAGTCTTCAAGCACCTCTCAGCCAACCTCAAGTATAGCTGTGACCCATCAGCTGTGAATTGCCTTCCCCATTCACAGCCTCGATGATTCTGGATATTCCTACACTCGGCTCTTTACCGAAGTGTCCCAGGAGCCCTGTCAGTGCCTACAGACCAGCTTTTGCTGTACTGAAGCCTAGGCTTCATCTGTAAAGCAGTTGTGGAATAGCATTGCTTGAATGAACCTGTGGTCATCTGGTCGAAGCCCTTGCTCAGACCAAATTAAATCAGGTTCCTCAGGTCAACCCTTGTGGTAGAAATCTGGTTTTATTTAGACATTGCAGGTACAAGGTCTAATTCTTAGCTTTTTCTAGTCTAGCAATGCCATATTCTAAGATGAGTTTCAAGATCAAAAGTATCTTCTGATAGCTCTTCAAGCCCACATTCTTTCCTTTCAGCTCTTCCAATTTCCTCTTTGCCTCTCACAAGTGAGGCCAGAGGGGTCTGTGCCTCAAGACAGAAAATCTCACAAAATTCCTCAAATTTTTAGGCTGGATTGTGCTCTTTCTGTTGAAGATAATCAGGATGGTTGAAGAAAAAATGGAAAATTATGTAGTGTTACAGTTTTAATAGACTTTTGTACGTGTAAAACACATACAACCAGACTTTTGAGATTTTCTTCATTCTCCATGTAGCATGCTTTTAGCTTGCATTTGAAATTGAATTACTTTTGAGAAGCAGATCATGAAACACAACCGTGGGCATCACAGATGGGACATTTTCAACTGCCTTAGTTCTGCCCTGCCCACAGCCATGACATGAGATGTGTAATGTTCCTGTCACTTTACCTTCAGCAGGTGTTGAAGATAGAGTTTTGATAGAGTTTTTGGGAAAATGGCAGGTAGTAAGTATATGGCAGCCTGTCTAAAACTTGGGTGCTATATCTGTCATGCTGGATGTCATCTTGCCATCACTTACTGGAAGTTAACGTCAATCTGTCAGTTTCTCCTTGTCCGAGTAGGAATCCCAGCCCATCAGTGTTGAGCTGCTGCTGAATGGGTGGGTAAAGTCGGAAGTGCAAAGGGTAGTTACCTGCTGCATCTCTTCCTTTGTACACACATGAATTGTAAACTGTTCCTCAAGCATAAGGAAGTAGATCTGGATCTGCTATAGATGAAAAAAAAAAAGTTCATAAAATCTCTTTTTATGAGTGTTTAAAGTCAGACATGTTTTGAATTGAGGCCTTTCCAACTCATGACATCTCATGATGCAGATGCTTACTGACAATAGCGAAATAGGCAGGAAATACAGAATGAAGGTATTTCCTTCTTCCTTTTCCATAGCAGAAAATTATACCCTCTTCCTTTCCTTTGATACCACAGTCTTCTGGGACTTCAAAGCATCCTGTTGAAACATTTGCTATGGGTTATATGCGTTCTTTCAAGGCCTCCCCGCACCTTTTCCAAACTCTTCCTTTCATAATAGACATGTATCTGAACTTCAGAACAGAAAAGGACAAGAAAAGTCTGGAGGCTGGCATTTCTCACCTGGTTTTGTTCCTGTTCATGTGGTACTAGATCATCCTTTTTTTCTCTGGTAATAGTTTCCCCTCATGCTGGGGATGAACCAAGCCGAGACCTGACAATTACAGCAAACTCCAGAGTTTAATCACCTTGTGGGCGCTGTCTTACCTACTGTCTTTTTTTAAGGGCTTATTTCTCCATCCTTTACTATTTCGGGAGCTACCAGTATGGTGCTAGTTGACTGACATCTGAGAGAGGAACATTTTTCATGAAGCATAGTTATCTTATTTCAAAATAGGAGATTTTCATTGTATTCAAAGTGGTTTGAACAGCAGCTGGTCCCCAGTATCTTGGTTTTCTGAAGGGCCTTTTATTCTAGCATAGTTTGCACATTTCTTTTGCTCTCTCTTCTGGACCTCTGAGTGACAGCAATACAGCTGTCATTGTTTTATATTTTTTGTTTCCGTTGCTCAAAATAGTTTGTAGAAGATACTAGCTTTTGTCAAGATCATAAAGGAACAGACTTTGAAATTTGGTCCTTCTTTGAATGGGGAGTTGGACCCCAGGTAGTCTCCAGAAGTCCTTTTCAACCTAAATGATGCTATAATTCTGTATAATGACTGGTAAAACGTTAATACTAGAAAAGGCTCATGAAACGTATGGATGAGGGGTGAGCTTGCTACAAGAGAAGTCCATCTGACAGCCTCTCAAAAAGTAGTGATTATTGAAAGCGAGTAACTGTTCTTTGAGCAATTATTAGGAGCTCTTAATTTAAATACAATTTCAACCATTGTTGATAAGACAACAGAAACTGGTAATGGATGTAAAACCTCTCCCCTTTTGAGCCATAGCCGTTAAGATAACCTACAACACCTGAAAGTTGTTCATGTTGTATGCCAGGGCAGTTAAATGAATTTCAGTTTCTTCATAATTAGTGCCTCTCACAGAAATGGAGATTTTCTGGCTATTGGAAAGGGGGGCCTGACCATTACTTGTTACCATTTCTGCAGGCGAATAAATGTAGGAACTCGCTTTCAAGCAGAAATCCCATCACTCCAAGACAGATCTCTGGCAGCAGTTGATGAACACAAAGCAGAGCTGGTGTGGCAGCCATGGGGCGACCTGGAAACCAACAAAACCACCCAAGAGAATGGTAAGAATGTGGAATACTGGTAAATAGACTGAATCATCACAGTAGTTGTAGGGGTAAGCACACATCTACTCTAGGCTAATGTAAAATCTCTCAGAACTGCCAGTCAAGTGCCAATTTTGAGTGGTCTTGAGAATAACAAGGAGGGAGATTGATAGGATAGGTTTTTTAATTGACTTAAAATGGGACCGTTTGTACTGTTCAGAGCAGCCTTTTGCTCAGTGAAGCTTCCTTGTCTTTGTTAACATGTGAATGCCACGTGCACTCAACATCTGTATTTTCAAGCGGTGTTCCAGACATAATAGTGTTTTTGAAAAGTCAAGTTGTAGACTGAAGACAGGCTGAGGAAGCAGGAGTTGTGCCAGGTGGTAGCAAACCTGGGGAGCTGTCTGCTAATAGTGCGTGTGGGCTGTGGCACGTTTAAATCCTGAAGGGAAGAGGAATTGGGCAGGCTTGGAAGAAGTCTTTCTCATGAGAGAAAAAAAGAAAAAGAGTATTGTGAAATGGAAATTCGCAGTGTAAGGAGGAATTCAGGACAAATTGGAGGTAAAGGGAGATGGGAAGGGATTATAGGAGAGAGGAGACTTCCAAGAAACTCCATGTGTAAGTAGTGCTGCATACGGACTAATGCTCTGTGACCTCTTGTTCTGATGAATTCTTGTGTTCAAATTTGACCCAGATAAATTTGCAAGGACATTCAGTTTTTCAAAGAGTTTTACTTCGTTATGTCTAACTTTGATTCAAAAGAGCTAATTAATGATGCAAATCCTGTAGGAAACTACATTTTAATCTTCTTATGTGATTTTTTTTTTTTTGGTACTTCTGTGGAAATAGTGGAAAATCTGCTTGCTGCTGCCTGCTCAAGCATTTTTCCTGGGGGTGGAACCAACCAGGAACTGGCGCTGCATTTCTTACATGAAGCCAAGGGAAGCATTCTGGTGAGTCTTCCCAGCTTTTCACCTTGATGTGGTCAAAAATATTAATTGTAGGCCAGCTAACCTGTCACTTCATGAGAGGAGAGCCTTGCAAACTCCTTATGCATCTTGGCTCCTGCTGTGTAGTGTCCCTTGGATGTCCCTAAAGTGGGTTCTGCATGATGTACAGTGCCAGATGCACTTAATTTCTTGCATATTTCCAACCTCAAAGTGTTTGGCTTTTTAACAAACAGATTGATAATATACTTGGATGAGTGATCTCTGCTGCTAAATGAATCTTAAATGTTGCCTTTTTGCGGAGATGACCATGTTGGAAGGAAAAATAAGACTCTTGGATGGAAGCTGAGACAAAAAGTGCAGTGTCTTGCTCCTCTTACTTTTGGCAGATCCATTTAACTTCTCTGAGCATGTGTACTGTGTGCTCTGCTACTAATTTTCTATCAGTATTGTCAGTCATGGTACACTTTCATAAATGCCCTTTGGTACCCCCGGGGGGTAATAGCCGAGAGCATGCTGTAGCACACAGCACAGGCTTTGTCATCCTCTCATAATTCCGTGATTGATTTAACCTGGCATAAATCATCCCCATGGTCAGGAGTATCCTGCATTTTTGCCTGGCTGCACAATTCCCGTCCCAAAGTGTCAATTTGCAGAAACATGAAGACGTGCCAAGAGATTACCACTCGCCTGGAGTACCCAAGACTCGCTGGAGAGTCAAGAATAAGAATTTTATGCTTGTCCCCAAAATTAAACTGTGCTATGGTTCTTTTCAGTTAGCTTGCCTTGAAGGAGAGAATTAACAATTGCCTGATCTTTGTTTTAAATACCACAAACATTAAATTAATTATTATTTGTGTTTATCTTAGGGAGCTTTGACCAAGCTGCTGTTGAAGAGTCCAGTACGATCACCTACCCACCCTTTGGCAGATTATCACTACACAGGTTTGTTAGCACAGAGCTATTCTGTTGATTTTTTCTATCATTTTCTGCTCTTTTGGGGAACTCTGTAATGTTACAAGAAGATTGAAAAAATGATTGTTCTCTCTGGTAAATCAAATGATGGCTTGCCAGGAATTTTGCCTGAGCAAGTAAGGACACTTGTAGTGTAAGAAACACTGCATCTCTCACAGAGAATGCAGGAGGTGGTACCTATAAGAATGGCTGTGGTAACCTCAGAGCCAGTCTGGCACTGTTGNAACTCGATGATCTTTAAGGTCTCTTCCAACTCTAACCATTCTATGATTCTAATTTCCAGTGTGGAGTTGAGAGGGGTTTATGGGAAGAGTTTTCAAGCTTACTGAACAAAGCTCTGGCAACTGTTGATGCCTGTCAATGTTTCTGCAAATTTTAAATACAGTAACCTGCTTTTGCAGTCTTGTACCTAATTAAAAAATGTTCAGCCATGGGACTCTTCAGCAATCTAGAGTAAGCCCAGCCACCTGAAAGACCTCGTGTAAGGAGATAAGGAGACATCTAATAGCTGGCACTACAAAGCATAGAAATGGCATTTCTTTGTTGTTACACAGTCTGACCATAATGGCTGGAAAATACTACTTGCGTAATATCTGTAAGGCAGGAGGAGATTCCTAAATGTGTTTATTATTAGAGGCAAGGGTGCTAGGATAGTAGGAAGATTTGAGAAGTATTAAATCTTCAAGTACAGTGGGCTGCTGCTGAGAGAGAAGATCCTGTTCTCCTGCCCTACCATTTCCCTCATATAAAGTCTAATGACTGGGCCACCACGAAGTGTGTCTTTTGGAAAACGTCTTAGTTCATCTAATGGACTGTTTTTTGCCAGCTGAACGGGGTTAACCTGTGGTGCTGGGTACTACATCTGGCACAGCTGAAGTGCTGAGAGGAGGGCTGAACTGGAGCCGGGGTGGGGTTCACAGCAATCTGCTGTGTTATGCTGGATCAGGTGTGATGTGAGACTGCACCCCTGCAGGTCTGTCTTAAGACAGACGTGGAGGAAAAGTATGTAGGAGTGTAAACATTTGAAATTGCAACTTTTTTTTTAATCTACAGGATCAGACAAGTGGAAAGTTGCTGAAAAAAAACTTTTCAACAAAGGCATTGCAATCTACAAGAAAGACTTTTTCTTGGTCCAAAAGCTTGTAAGTTACTTTTTTTTCTTTAATTATAACGATGTTACATTCTTACACATTTATTGAGCATTACATACAGGGAGCTCAGTCTTGATTTTGCTGAAACCTCAGTGTTAAGCATCAAGTCCTGCATTCAAAAGATTTCAGAGAAATTCTGTTATTCAGCACAGCATAAAATCTCACTAGATAGCTAGAACAATGGGGTTTGTTTTGCTGTTGTTGTTACTCAGCCCTGGTACTTACTGTGTTACTTCCATCAGCCCACCCTGCAGATGTCACTTCTACAGGGTGTATTTATAGAGTGCTGGGGATGTTCCAGTACAGTTTAAATGGCTGGCTTATAAAGCTGAGTAGGACACATGCGACACACCCTTGATACTGATGAAAAGGACCCAAGAAGGATATGTGAAGGACGCATCCTTTAGGATCTTTCTTTCCATTTTTCTGTGACAATGGTAGTAAAAATGATCATGTATGACACTTCAGTGAGGGGGAGGGGTGTCATTGAAGGAAAGTGCAGCATCAAGAACTGCTGTATGTATTTCCTCTGAATAAAGACCCAAAAAGGTATTTAAGTTTAAAAAGCCCAGAAGCTATATATTCCAAAACTATATTCCAAAACCTCCAGAAAAGTCTCTAATAGAGACTATGTAGATGGTCACAGATCTGCACTGATAACTGTTTCCCACCGTATGTGTGTGAATGCGTGTGGCCAAAATGGGGGAGTGCCACAAACCTTCCTTTCCATTTTTGGCTCGGTATTCTGGTCTGGTCTCCTCTGAAGTGCTGCTGGAAAATAAACCTCCTCCATAAAACTGAAAGGTTACTTGAAACCTGAGAGCTCAGTTGGAATGTTTGGGAGGCTGAGAGGTGCATTAAGCTTACAAAGTGCCAGGTTCTGTCACCTTTACATTGACCAGCTTTTCTCTGGAAAGTTGGTCCTGTAGTTCTTGGTGAGTAAGAACTCACTAGGCTGTGGGATGAAGGACACAGGAAAGAGGGCAGTGGTGGATTGGAGACTACTGAAGGAAGGAAAATACAAAGTGTATTTATTGCACTTTTAGAAAGTATTTATAAGCCTTCTTAAAATACATAATCCATTGGACTTTTATGTTTTTTAAACACAGATAAAAACCAAGACAGTGGCTCAGTGTGTGGAATTCTACTACACATACAAGAAACAGGTGAAAATTGGTCGCAATGGGACCTTAATCTTTGGGGACATTGATGCTGCTAATGAGAAATCTATGAAAGATGAAGCGGAAGTTGACATCAAGGTAATTTCCTAAATTTCTCTCGCCTCTCTTGTGGTGTGAAGTCTGATTTTGTGTGTTGTCTCATTTGCTGCTAAAATCACAAGCAGAAACAGTCTGGTCAGTGTGGAGGAGTCCAGACTCGCAGACTTGTGTCCTGTGTCGCATTTAGTTACAGACACCAAAATTAACATTTTCCTTTGTTTTCTGATGAAGAGTTCCCATAGGTTTGGACGTGTTCCTCCTCACAGAAGGGACATTTACAGTGAAGAACAGGGGCATGTGGAGGAGGAGGAGGAAGAGGAAGAAGAGGAGGAAGAGGCAGAAGAAGGGCTGGAGAGCAGAAAGAGCATGGTTCCTCTCAGAGGTGAAGAGACACTACAAGATGATGAAATAGTAAGTGCTGTGTTGTGCGGGTTGTGCTTTCTGTGCCACTTTCACTCTCCAGCTGGTTTAGAAAACAGCAGTAGGGCAGTTGCAGATGTAGATGGTTTCACTTCTGACTTCTCCCAGAGCAAGAGACTGGGCCTGAGGTAGCTTAGACTGTTACCAGCATCCAGGCTGTGTGCTGTGGTGGGAGAACTGGGGATGAGTAAGAGGGGAAAAATCCAGTATATTTTTTTTGTGGTTGGTGCACAGATAGGACCATGATGAGAAATATCCTGGAAATATCCTGAAGACTTTCTCATTAAATAAAACCTTGGTCTGGAACAAATGATGCACAGGAGCTTGACCATTGTCTTCCTTCTGGTGGCTGGTTTAAGTTTCAGCTTGTCTTAACTGTTCCCCTCTTTCCAAAGGGCACTGATGCCGATATGAGGAGTCAAGAGGCAACTGGCATAAGCAGAATTGGAAGGAAACCAAGGGAGACAACAGCGAGGCCTCGGAAGCCCATTGCGACTGCAGTGCAGAGGAGGAGGCGGAAACAGAAGATAAAATCAGACGCTGCCAATAAAACTCAGAACACAGAAAACACATTTCCATGTAAAAAATGTGGCAGGTAAGAGCACCTCTGTCTCCAGCAATAGTCACAAAATTGCAATAGAGCATTTAAATAGATAGAAGCCTATTTAGACCAGAAACACTGGCAGTAATTTTAATGCATTATTACATCACTAATACTTGCAGATTAGGGACTTCTACATATATTGATACTAAGATACTACTACTTGGATAATTACCTTCTACTGACCGTTTTTTGTCAAGTGGGATCAGACACCACCTGCATTTCAGCTGTGTGTGGTACTTGGTGTCAAACTGCACTTTCAAGCAGCTACAAGCCTCTCTGTAATGCCTATGTTTCTGTAATGAGCATTTCCTATATATTTGGTAGCTGGCATATTAAGAACATGGTATAGATTTACTTGAGAGCAGAGATGTAGGAGTACAAGACACTACTATTGTTATAGCAGCAGGTAATAGGCCAGGGGGTACACAGTTCAGCTGGTTAAACCTGCACCCATCTTGTGTGTCTTGTAAAATATGCTTATCTTCCCTCGCACAGCTCTAGTAGTTTTTGTAGGTTTGCTGCCAACAGATTCGTAAATGTGAAGAAAATTCAGTTCCCTACATGCTTTTTTTCTTCTTTTTTTTACTTCTGTTTATTGTATTTTTGCAGCATGGATGGAAGCCCTGAAAACCAGGGCCCTGTTGTGTTAAGCACGTTTCATCCCAGTGCTCTTTCTCTGCAGTTAGACAATTTGGGCTGAATAAGAGACAAGAGCAAAGGGCTGTATTAAGAAACAAAGTGAGCTGTTTGCGGGGGCTCGGGGGCTCCTGTGAGCACTCTGCCTGGTGCTATCCCACCTGGAGTCACATGTGGGGTGTTCTGTAGGTGCAATAGAGCCAGGGCAAGTGGCTGTGCCAGAGCTCACAAACCTGAGGCTGGAGCAGCCGAAGTTCTTTGGGAGAACTGGTGAAGGAGGCTGTAGAAGAGACCCACGCTAACATACATGTGTGCTTCCGCAGGGTGTTCTACAAGGTGAAGAGCCGCAGTGCTCACATGAAAAGCCACGCAGAGCAGGAGAAGAAGGCAGCTGCACTGAAGCAGCAGGAGAGAGAGGCAGCAGCCGCAGCGGCGGCGGCAGCAGCAGCAGCTCACAGCCAGGCCCAGCAGGGAGAGAGCAGCGAGAGCGGAAGCAGCAGCAGTGGAAGCAGCAGCGCAAGCTCGGATGAAGATGGAGAAATATAGCAGCAGACCAGATGTGGAGGGAGGAGCAAGGCTGGACCCAACCTCCCTCTTAGTGGTCTCACGTTTTTTTGCTCGCACTTTTCTTGCCTGAACCATCAGGTCTCAGTTTCAGTGCCGGCGTTTCCTCGTGCTGCGTGTTCCACTTCACCAGGACTGACCAAGCCGGGGTGGTAGATGAAGAGGTTTCTTTCAACTCAGATTTTTTTTTTTTTAAACAAATAAGATTTATATTCTATTTATGATATCTGAGGTACATAATAGGACAATGTCACCTGCAAGTGGAAGTAAGTTCTCTCTCGGGTCAGTCAGACCTTTCGTTTTGTGCTTGTCAGGAATCACAATAACAGGACTCTTGGATATAGAGGTTTCCGGACCAGAGCAAGAGAATGCTGCTCTGCTCTGAACTGAGTGTATCCAGTTACTGTGACACTGGTGATTTCTGAATGTTTCCTTTCTCAGCAAGTTCTCCTTCATGTTTAGCTTTCCTGCCCTTCTTTCTGAGCAGGCAGCCAACAAGCTTTGGGGAAAGATGGTGTGCACTTTTGGCCTCTGCTTCACAAAAATGAAAACTGGGATGAGCAAGACACTTCTTCATTTTGAGAGGAAGTATTATTTCTCTAAAAGGAAGCCTGAGGTGGTTTCTTCTATGCCATTAAAAATGCAGCAATGGCTATAAAAATTAGAGTAGCCACAGGCCTTGTGGGTTGTCTCATCTTGGAAAACAAAATAGTCTGCCTTTGGTTAACTTAATGGAAAGTAGTCTGGGCTTCACAAGTGCAATTTGAAATGGAAACTGCTGGTTTTGACTTTGCATAAACGGGAGCAAGTTTGTTAAGTGAAATTGAACCAAGACCTTCTCATGAGCTGGATTAGGTGCACCTTGGTGGTGGGAGGAATGGCCTCCCATCTCCGGCAGCGATCCCTCTGTGAATGGCTTTTACCTCTCAACACATCCATTTCTTTTATGTGGCAGCCCTTACTCCTTGAAATTTCCCTCATCAAGAACTTGTATGGTGGGGCCCCGGTTTCCCAAATACTTTCTGTTGGATAGTATTAGGGTGCAGGGGCAGCTTGTCACTTATGTCCACGCTGGTGGCTGGACAGCCCTGCCTGCTGGCTTCTCCATCTGTGAGCCTTGCTCTTTGCTGAAAGGCTGGCTTTTCCTTCAGAACTGATGCATGCTAATAGCCCAAAAAGTCTAGCCACCAAAAGCCTGCTGGGGAAAGAGAGTTAAGAAGTGGTCCAGGTGACATAGATGTTAGATTTGCACAGGGTTGTTCTGTACATGTGTGCAACTCACACTGTTATTTCATAAAGATCACTCCAGTGGTACAACACCAAAGGAACCCGTCCCTCCTGCATTCCCACGCAGGGGTTCTGGCGGGGCTGCTGCATGTGAACTACAGAATGTTCCTGACTGGCTGATTTCTTTAAATCTGGACCCTTCAAGCTGCTGGTTAACTCCGGAAACTGGCTCTAACTCCTGCGTGCCATCTTGGCAGGTTTTTTCCCCACTCTGTGGTTTTAAGCAGCAATGATTGCTTTTGACTTTCTGAGCCAGGGAGGCTGGCTGTTATACCGGGTTTGCTTTGACATATGCCTTTGGATAGAATCCCTTTTCTTAACAGCAGAAACAGTTACTTCTCTTACAAAATAAGTAGGAGTATCATTGACACTTTTGCCTTTAATTGTTCAGTTTTCTGCCAAGGCTGTATTTTTCACTCCTAGCAAAATTCGGTTTCCTTTCAGCATTTGGATGACTGTTCCCCATCTCTACATGCATGGGTCTTGTTGACTGACTAGGCTGTGGAACCAGATGGTGTGTCACGAATTGTTAAAATCATTCAAAAACTGCAAAGAACTAAAAGCTACCAATGTTTTAAAAGAAGCTTAAGCAAATTGGTCTTCCTACTGAGAGTTTCAGTGTCGATTGTTATCTTTTTCCTTTTGTAAATTGGAGGAAACGCTTTTCTATTGTTATCCTATGGCCTTGCAAGAGAACAGAAGCTGTGGAACCCTGTGCCAGAATAAGAAAGTATGTGAAGCAGCTGGACCTCATGGTCATGCTTTTAAAAAGCAATTGTGCAATTAAGGTTCTGAAGGTTGTTGAAGGGCTTTGTCTAGATCCAGGTCTTTTTTTCTGGCAGCGATCAGGAGCAGATGCTTAGGGAAAAGCAAGGGATAGCACGGACTAGCGGGGACGGTTCCAGCTAGAAAACAGGGTTCTGCACTAGAACTTGCCTGTCTTCTCCAATAAGGCAAATCTGCAGGGAGGTGCGTGCTGAAATGTGCTGCTCTCCTTATGGCAGAAAGTTGGGACATTCCTCTGCTCTTCTGCTCTGTGTATCACCTGCTTTTACTCTGGTGTTCTTAGTGGCTGAAGTGTGCCTGGGTGATGATGAGCAAACATTTAGTCACGGCCTCCAGCAGTTTTCAAGCTTGAAGTAGTTTTAGATACAGCATAGCAAATTGTGGTGATAAACAACTGAATGGATGGAATGAAGTACATGGATTTAGGGAGCAAATAATAGGATTGCTTTAAGTACCAATTTAATCTTCTTTCAGATACGATGGTGCTTGAACAGAAGCATTATTTTATAGTCTTCCAAAGACACATCTTTTGCTGATTCTCCCTATTGTAGGAAGTGGATATAAGAGCAACTTTTCCCCTTATCAAGAATAAAAAGACTGAGTTGCTGATAAGAACAAATCAGAGATTTTCTTTAATTGCACAAAAATGATGTGTGTATAAGACACTGAATCCAGTACTAGTTGGTTCTCTCCAACACGCTGCTGCAGTAGAAGAGAACAGGAAGATTTGGCACAGTGAGGTCTGTCACTGGAAGAAAATCAGAAAAGGGCTTTTTGTGAGGATAACCTCTAAGAGCAAAACCAGGTAAATGTAAAGTGGCATCCAATGGAATTATTTCGGAGCATCAGTCAGAAGTGCATGTAGAATATACTCTTTGTGTATTGCTTGTAGCCACCTGAAGATGTTTTTTCTGTCTGGGAATAAGTAAAAATGTTGCTTTGAGTGTCTTGTTTAAAAACAAATGAAAAAAACCCAAACCTGCTGCCCATTTGCTTATGGTAGCAATCAGGAATTGATTCTACATCTGAATTAGATCTTGCCTACTAGGAAAAGTTGGCAGATAATTGTTTGAATAAAACAAACCAATCAACCCACAGTTGTTGTGGACAAAGCATTTGAACTGAATTTGTCTAATCTGGTATGAATTCCGCTACTCTTAGCGGGTGAAAAAATTGCTTGAGTGGCTCCTTACTACAGCAGTGTTAGTTCAAGGCTGAGTTGTTCCAATTATAATTTAGAAAAAAGATGATTTTTCTTTGCTCTGTTGATTTATCCGTTTTACAGCCCACTTTACTCATTATTTTCCATCGTTTGAAGGCCTAGTTACTGATCCTCATTTAGTATCGAGGTTTGATGTTCATTTAAGAAAAAGGCAGTGTGTGCTGAGTCATTGAGCTTGAAGAAGGTGTCCCTTTGCTTTACCTGCCGAGCAGCTCCCAGCTCTATGGGCTGCAGTTCCTGCACTGACAGGTTGGCCTTTTGCAGCCTGAGGTCGGGCTGCGGGTGGTTCGGTGCCCAGCAGCCAGGGGGCTGTTCCAAAACTGTTGCTGATTTGAGTCTCAGTGCCAGTGCTGGGTGTTGTGGAGAGGCAGTGATAGACCACACTGTCGTGTTGACATACTTCTGCCTTTCTGCCTGCCTTCCCTGCCCTTCACAGCCAGACCCAGTGTGTGGTTTGTATTCTGCCTGGGACAGCACCTCAGTCTTGTAAGACCGTGTGTGCATAGAATTACTAGATACATGCTCACGCTTGTGATGCATGTCTGTTATAGCGACAGGTTTTTTGCAGTCTGGCTGCAAGAACAATTCTGTGTTTTAATTTATTTGATGTTTTTCCATTTACTGGTACAGGTAACTGTCTGAGATAACTCTGTAAGTTAAAGGCCTACACAATTTCAGTCAGCTGTGCAGGAGTGTGGCATTTCACCAGCTAGGACCAGGTAGGAATCGAGCTGTTTAATTGCAAGGCTAAGATAGACATTCTAAAGCTTACAGGTAACTCGGCTATTAATCCCGTACTAGAGGTATAATGCAAAGTCCAAATTAGGTTAGAATACCCTCTGATTTATCAGACTGAGGCTTTTGGTCATTTTTATCATTGTAATAAGCTTAGATTAAAATCAACATTCAAAAAAGCATTTCCTAAACCACAAAGGCTGAGCTTTCTCACTCTCAGCAATGACAGTCCTCTTGATTCTCTTTCAGGCAGCAGACTAGAAAGTCCCTGTGTATGTATGTCTGATTTTAAAAGAGCTGGGAGCAGGGAGGGCCGCAGCCCCAGGAGCCTTGTCTGCTTTCATACAAGGGCACTTTGAGTCCAGCTATTACCTTTGCCTACTTTAAACAACATTTTCCCACACAAACTTCCTCCCTATTTCGTCCTCTGCTGTACATCTGAAAGTTTATAAAGCTTTAAAGAGAGAGGGAAACGGTGGCTACAAATGGTGTTTGGTTTCTGTGTAAATTCCTGGCCTGGGTTCAGCTGCTCCAGGCGCCCGCGCTCTCCTCTCAGGCTGGGCAGGCACAGGCCGCAGCCCCAGCTCTCCAAAGGGCTTGTTTCTCCCAGACTAGGATTCCACTGGCAGCTGAGCCACCCTTAACTTCTCCAGATTAGATGACAACGTATATTTTTATAGAAATGTAATTGTATATTTTAAAAACCGGGTTTCCTGCAGCTTCTCCACATGTATTTTCCCCCCTGTAGTTCAGATTTGATATAAACTTTTTTTGTGTTCATTCTTTTTATGTTCTGTTTTTACATTTGTAGTCCAAGCTTTGGTGTACTGTACAGGAGCAGTCAGCCTTTGTAATTACTGTATAAATGCTTTATAATAAAGTATATTACTTTTATTTTAACAAGTGAGCAGACACTTCTTTCTGCGTGTCTGCTGCCTAGGGCACCTTTTAAAAGACTGTTACATGTTAAAAATGTACATATATAAATATATTTACCTGTTGCTGTACAGTTGTGATAGACTGGACTGAATTTATTTTTTGTGTGCTTTTTTATAAAATATTAATACACTAAAGGAAATCTTGCTGATGTGATTGTAATGTACTATGTAACTTATTTACTTAATATTCTCTATATATCTAAAAAACCTTTTATTAAATGAGGTTTAAAAAATACGTTCCCTAGCTGAGTTTTGTGGTGGTAGGAGGGGGTGGCCGGGGTTCGGGTGCCGGGGTGCGCTCCCATGAAGGGGAGCCGTTACGAGTCCTTGGAGCTGCTCTGTGCTCTCTCTGTACCCACCTCTCCTCTGTCCATAGAATCCTCGGGGCTGCTTCTCAGTGTCACCTTCTTCCCAAAGACACCAGCCTGCCGTGTGGTTTATGTCTTCTAGCCAAGAAAATACAGCAGCTGGACTTGCTTTACAGGAACGTTGGGTCCCACTCCAAGCCAAGCACCTTCCCCAAGTGCTAGTAACAGCCTTGGGAGCATGTTAGAGATTTGTGGAATAGCTCTGAGTTCACTTCTGTGCTGTCCATTCGGCCACCCGGATTCTGGCACTACCTGAAGCCAGTGTGAAGGCAGCACGGAGTAAGTGGGTACCTGGGGCTTTAAGTTAACCTATGTGCCTCCCTGCCAAAGTCCAAAGCTCAGCTGCTTTGCACTAAAACTGCTGCCATACAAACTCCAGACGAGCTAAAAAGTCATACGTTTTGGTTTTCATCTGTTTTTTCAATTGCTGGACTCAAGCCCAAGCTTCTGGATGTTCTTTCAAGTACTGAAAGAGCACTTTAGGGATTAGTAAGCTTGAGTTAGTGGTAGTGTGAGAAATTCTGCAGTAATTCCCTGTATGTTTTTTAAATAGCGTTCCAGCCATCGCTGCAGGGTGCTGTTCCTCTCGTTACTGAGACCAACTGCTATGGACTGGGGGGTAGAAAGCTTTTTTTCTGTGGGTTATATATAAATAATTATATATAAATATAGAGACAGATATATGTGGGTTTTCAAATTACATTCCAGTGACACTGTGTATTGAAGGCTTATTTATTTAAGTTTATTGAAGAAGTTTATTAATCAGTTAATCCTCTCTTGTCCTTCGTTTAAGGGAGCTGATGGTACATTGCTGTTAACAACTTAAATTGAAAGTGAATTAGTAATTTTGTTCTGAAGAAAGACTGGCTATTTATTAACTTACTTGGAATTTTTTTTTCAGCATATAGCAGTAGTAGACTTTTCTCTGAGCACCTAAGAACAAAGTCTGACCACCAATGTCTTAAAAGACTGAAAAATATTTATGTGTCAGATGACAACACTCACAATATATCAGCATTTTTAAAGTCTAAGTTGTTTTCTAGTCTAAAATATAGGGGCCATAAGGAACAGCATTTCCATCCTGTAAATGCATTGCTCCCTCAGCAGCTGGGGAAGGTCATGAGAACAAAATTTAATTTCTGAACACCCTCCCCAAGCTGAACTATTTCACGACACAACAGCCAAAGATGTTTGTATAAAACAACGTTATATTATTTTAAACAAGTTCCACGGAAGAACATTATAAACATAGGCCAAAATAATTTAAACACAGCAAATTTAACAGTTTGGTCATGCTACAAAATTATTGTATACAAAAGATAGTCAAAGGGGATGTTAAAAGTGCTCTCTTGCTTGAAGATTTGTCCAGATGAGTCTACTTTTAGTGCAACCTGAGTCATCTGCTGGTTTTCAGTCTCTTCTCACTTTTTTTTCCCAGCAGCTCTCAATAGAATCACAGCGTCCATCAGCTCTTTGAAGAGGGGTCAGTGTTCTAACAAGCAAGGAAAAAAGCTGGGCAAATTCCACCAGGCCTGGGCCAGTTCTACCTCTTAATCTCTGACCATGACTTCCAAGATTTCAACTCCTGCCCCACGGTCACAAACAAAATTCAGAGTGGTGTTCTCCCTCCATCTACACCTGGCCTGGAACCAGCAGGTACACTTGCTGCCATTGGAATTTAAACGAAGATGGTACCATGACTGAGAAGAAAAGCTTTTTGAAAAAAACAAACCCAAGATGGAGTAAAATCTACTCAGGTGACTTGATCTATTCTCTAAAGAGAAGAAGGGGAGAAACCCCAACTCTTGGTATCCAACAGTGCAATCAGGTACGTCTTCATCCCTTTTTAATGCTTTTCACTATAAAAATAGTTACCTGTCATAGAAGGGGGCTTTACTAAAACTGGTTACCCTGCAATACAGGACATTTAGTACATCTTCAATACTGTTTTCCAGTGCTCACTCTCCGTCTCATCTCACCTTCCCCACTAACTACATACACTTTCTTTCACTGCTTACACCTGTGCTTTC
Organism: Thinocorus orbignyianus; assembly: GCA_013400375.1. Classification (NCBI taxonomy): domain Eukaryota; kingdom Metazoa; phylum Chordata; class Aves; order Ciconiiformes; family Thinocoridae; genus Thinocorus; species Thinocorus orbignyianus. The sequence goes on along the minus strand of VXBW01007912.1, from coordinate 26,121 downwards.
ATAAAAAATTACTATCTCCAAACCCAAGATTATCTGTCCTCAAACCCAGGTCTTTTGTTCACTGTTTATTTCTCTATTAGTATCAGCTTAGTTACAGAAAATTCCAGAAGGATTATGTCCAGCAGTGACCCAAACCAAAACTAGGACCCAGCTGTAGGTTAACAGACCACATATTCCAATCTAAAATAATTTCTTATTAAGAGACAAAAAAAAAGCTAGCATATGTATCTTAGTCTCACTGAAACCATGCAAAGAATTCCTGTTGCCTCTTTAAAATAAATAAATACATAAGTTATACATGGCCTTCTAAGCTATGCAGTTGAGTTCCAATGTGAGAAGCCCAAGTCAAAACTTAAGGCCAGCAACAAGCCATCACTGGCCCAATACCTTTTTTGTGCGTAGGGCCACAGCTACGGGGCCTGTTTGTGTGACAGTGAAGGGGGTGACAAGGCAACCTCACATATGTAAAACATTGGGGGATTCCCATGACAAAATCAAACACAAGGCCTGTAATGTGTCTCTAAACCACAACATTGTTCTTTTGGCCTCAGTGTTTCCAATGGTAACATTGGCCAGCTGCACCTAACAACCCAAAATGGTTCTATTATAACCCAGGGGGGAACAAGCAGCACCACTAATCAGGGATGAAAAATAGCTATGAGTGAGTTAGGTGAAGATCTCTCGCTAGCCAAACAGCAGAGAAACTCAGCTCCACTGCTCACTACAGAAGGCGTCGTACTCTTTGGGTGAGAGACTGTGGAGAAAAGCTGGTCTTTTAAAAATTGTCCAAAGATCTTCTTCAAAACAAACATTTATATAAAACTTCTATATGCCGAGCTGTCTGGAGTTGCTTAAATAATTAAATACCCAACAAGAAAGTGTCATCAGTTTGCTCCTTCTTCATCTTCTTCTTTTTTAATAACTGGTGTACCTAAGAGATAAAAGAAGAGGGGAGGAAAAAAAAATCTGCAAAGATTTACAAATAGATTATGCAGAGAAAGATACAGTTAATGCTGATGCACCAGAAAGCTAGTATGGGCCACCAGAAAGAGTTGGATTTCCTGCCACTGCTTCTAACTGACATGACACACCTGAACTGCTCTTCACTAGAAAACCCTTCAACTGATGAGATTTTCAGTTGGGTGATTTCTTCCAACTTCTTGGGTCACAGGGAATAAAAATGGTGCTAAAGTAGGATCTGCAAAGATCAACCTAACCTGGTCACCGGGAAATGCACTGTGTCAGTTCAGCTAACACCCAACCAGCACATCACCTCACCTCACATCACCTCATCAACCTTGTGCTGCCATTACCATGACATAAATGATCCCTCCTCAGTAACACCTAACTAGGATGTCCTTCTACAAAACACTAATTATATTAATGTGGATCCAAGAAGTGATGTGGCCACATCCCTTAGGGCTAACTTGGATGTCATGGAATAAAGCTGCATTGCACAGTAGCATCATAGTTTATATCTACCCCTTGGGTACTTAAAACCAAACATAAAAATCACTTTTTAACTGCCATATTGAGCAAAGGACACCTGAGAGTGTGGCAACCTGCAGTGTTCACACCACCTCACAGTGGTGTGTTCATGAACTTAAAATCAGCTAAAATGCTGCAGCCCCCAAAAAGATTTATCACGTTATAGATTTTCCCCACAGTAGCCACCCCCAGCAGTACAGGTAAGGTCACAACATTCTGAAATAGCACAAATACACGCTCAAATAACTAGTACAAGAACAGCAGGGGCCCGAAGGGACGTGTTCATTCACCTGGGTGATGGGAACTGGGTCACACGATGCTTTGCTCAGCCTGAGGCAGAGACCTGAGCTGTGGGGAGAGCCCTTTGCTTACTGCACAACTGAGGTGCTGCCTTTCTGTTTTCACAGGCAGGAAACACAAAATTTAGGCACCTAACTGCTGAGTGGGGTTCCTGGCACAGGAACTAGCTGAAAGGAGACACCTACCTGCTGAAGGAGACCTTCAGTGTTTATTTCTTTGTCTAGCACATCTTCAACTATTTCAATAATTTTGAGGTCCCTATATTAGTCATCTCACGTATAGTCCATAGGCACTCTCAAAATCGTTTCTGCTACAACAGCACATGGACTACTGCAGGCCATCCTGCACAGCAGCACACTTTGTCACCAGGCTTCACTTCCCAAGAACTCTTAGCACTCCAGTTGATCTTGTTTTGCTTTCCCATCCATTGCTCCCTGTGCTGATGCTGTCCTCGTGTCGCCATCCCTGCAACTCCTGCCTTCCCTGCTGCTGCTCTGACTCTTCACTAGTGTTACCCGTCCTGCTTTAGTGAACAGCAGGTAACAGTCGACAGCCAATATCTCCCTTAACAGGAATTAACATCTTTAAAAATAGATTTTAAAATTGTCTCACTTTTAAAAGCAGGACATTGTTTAATATATGTGCATGTCAGTGACAGGAGGAAGGTATTCAGGCATTTAGGAAACTTGTATAAAATTCTGAAAACTTTCCCCTGCACTAGAAGCACACAGAGTATATCCCTGACTATCCCCATTTCCCCACATCACCCTTTTTGGTTGGGAAATACTGTAAATCAAATCTGCTGGGAAGAATGTAATTCAACGTGGCAGATGAAAGCCTTTTAAACTTATTTAATGCTAAACACTTTATATAGTTGCACAAGTCAACGTGTGAACTCCACACGAGAACTCCAAACCAGCGTGCTTCAGTTCCCTGTTAGTTATGCACTAAAACTATTTGATGGGTTAACTTCAAGAGTAAAGCCCAAGGGTGAGCTGCAACACCATTTGCACCGAGTACTCCAAAACCCATCCCTTTCAGAAGATCCTATTTCTGAGTAACTCCAAAGACAGGAGGGAGGAACACTTCATGGGCACACAGATGAATTTCTGAGGTTATGCTTCATTTCCCCGTGGTTGTTGTTAGGTTAAGCTGTTAACTCACACCGATTGCCTCATGGCCCAAACTCACCATCCAGCTTTCTCAGCTTGGGTACCCGTTTGGTTGCTTCTTCAAACCAACTGTTCTGATCAGAGGTGTACTTCTCTTGCAGTGGATTGCCTGTAAACACCAGATCCTCTAGCATTGGCAGCTCTGCCAGTCTCACAAACTCTGCTGCAACCACAAAGGTGAAAACACCAACCAGATTGTGGAACACGGAAAGCACCTCTGCACCAAACCTCCCTTTCAGCCTCAGTGCAGACATAACTGGCATGGATACAAACGGGTGGGGAGTGCTTGGCCTTCAACTGGGATCAGGTCAAAGAACAGGTTTGCATTTTAAAAGAGGTCTGAGAAAGATGATTCAAAGAACAAACTCGTTTGGTCTTAGAAGTTAAATTCAGTATTTTAACTATTTTTACTGTCTTGCATGAGTAGAAATTTAGGGATTCAGCACACGTCTGCAGGCATCTCAGTGAGACTTAAAGCCCTGCAACATACAGAACTATTTTTTACTCGGTGACCTAACTCATGCATTCACCACACTACAGAAGGAGTTACAGAACAGAGAGGTGTGGCTTACCCCAGTCTTTCACCAAATTATTTGACATATAAAGAACCTTCAGCTTCTTCATTACACGGATACCCCTCAGTTTCTCAATGAAGTTGTATGAGATCCACAGCTCCTCCAGAGTCTCTGCAACTGCCTCCTGGAAAATGACAGGACTACTCAGGTAAGTGGAAGTTTATCTTCCTTCTTCTTCAGACACTCTTTTCCCCCACTAAAGGTCGCCTCCTGTGAGAAAATACTAAGGTATATTGGTCCTCATTTTCCTTTCAGCAGGCCCCTAATTATGTATGATGAGTACTTATGGGAATTAAGAGGAAATGATCTGAATATATTTAGTAGGACAGAAATCACAGTATTAGACCAAGATAAAGAATAGCTGACTGGAGTAGTTCTTAAGGCGTAGGGGCAGAGGAGACAAATTTGGCTCTTTGGCACTTCAAGTATACATGAAGTGAATGCACAACTGCTTTAGAGGGGGGTTTCTCCAATAGGAGGGAATGATTCATTTCAGGTGCGTGTGTGTTTGTACCTGTCGACCAGAAGTTGCTTTCATGATTCTCTCAAAAGAGAGGGTTTTTGATCCAGCCATTACACATTGACTCTGCATTTCACACTTCAGAGATACGGTATCTCTGAAAGCAGGAAGAGCTTTGAAGAGAAACATTCTGCATGAGAAACATTCAGTATCTCTTCAGGTAGAAAAGAATTTCCATGCTCATTTAAAAACGGTTGTTTGAAAAAAAAAAAGTTAATCTGCCCTTAATTTAAATGTAACAAAATTGATTGCATTTGTTCCCTACCTGGTCCTGCCACCATCTTCTCCCCTAAAGCCATATTGCTGCGGGTGCCACTTAACATGAAAAGGACAGACTCATGTAGTGTGTGTTCTTAGGACTGCCAATATGTGTAGTAAAGCAAAGCCTGAGAATCTTCAGGTGAAAAATTCCTCCTGCCAAAAGCCTGTATGAATTATTTTCATGTAAAGCCAGTGGAATTGCAGGCAGCCAGCCATTTTCAAATAAAAGTTATGCTCAGCTTTGTCAAAGACAACAAAATCCCTCTTTCTAAAATACTTTCATGTAGTAAATTAGCCCTGAAGAATCTCTGAACATGAAGAGTGCTTGAACATGAAAAAGACAGAATGACTACCTGAAAATTTACATGAAAAAGCAATGTGAGCAGATCATAGTGAAAGGAGAAAACAAATGATTAGGGGAACAATGTAAATTCAGCAAAGACTTTTATGAACACAGGGCAATTATCCCATGTTCTAGACAGTGCTCTGTTTTGTTAGCAAAGAATTGACACCGAGAAGCACATACCAATCCATTCAAATTCTTGATGTTATTTCTTCCCAAAGACAGAATCTTCAAATTTTCTGTAATAAATAAAAGTTTATTGTTAGTAAATGGTGATTTTTTCTAAATCTAAAAAGATGCTCTAAGTCCACTTACAAATAAACTGCAGTTTGAACAGGATGTTTTAAGAAAGAATGAAGTAACAGAAATAAAACCTCCTGAGGTACACAGGCAATCAGGAATGGATGCAGTGGACAGCTCAGAAACACGCTCATGCGTACAAACCTACTCTTGTGCACGTTACCTGGTTGAAATTCAGTCCAGACAAATACTCACCCTGCACCTGAACTCTAACTGCTGACTTGCTAGTTTTGATCTTACATAGTTCATAGCCATTGTTTCAATTTTACATTAAGGCAGCAGATTTAATTTCTATAATAGAGGAAGCAATTAAAGCTGCCTTAAAGAAGTCTGATGAGAGACATTTCCACTTCATCTAGCACCCAAACCTCCCTCCCTTCCAAGTGAGCTGTGTAGTGGCTGATTACTGCAGATGAAGATTCAAGGCTGATCTAGAATAGAGTTGTATGTTCTGCCTCAAGAAACACAGGGATGAAACATACCTGGCAAACATTCTAACCCGAAAATTGTTTCTAACTGCTGCTACTGTTTTTTATGGCTCTTGTTCTGAGAAATTCTGTATTTTAAAGGAAGAAAGACCTCCCTCATAGAACACTTACACTCTCTAAAACACAAAGCTATCACTTGTTGCTGTCATCTAAAACATCTTCCTCACACATACAGATCTAGGATGCTGTCCTTTACACACAATTATCTACTTTACAGCACTACAGTATTAGGTACATACATTATAACAGTAATCTTTTCCATCTGAAAAGAGTGTAGATACTTAAAAAGATTTCTCAGCTTCCTCTCTGCAACAAGCAAAAGCAAATATGTAATAATTACTGGCTGTTTCTCATAGCTATAAGCACTGCTTTCTCTCCCTTTCACAGAGGCTGATAAAGGATGGCAAGTTCATCATAATTCTGCACCTTGAAGAGACAGACCACATAGTTCTAGTTTGTCTGGCTTTAGGATCAAATATTTGGTACGTTCTGCATGTTTTCATTCTATGTTTTATTAATATAAATATTTAAGGTGCTTTAAAGGCTTTTAATGTTTTCTCCCACTACAAAATTTCATTGGTTTCACTTATATATAACTGCCTAATTATTTTTTGCTCATGACAGTTACTCAAATCTAAGTATTACAATACAGTTATTTGGAAAGAATACTGGAATGTTTTTTTCCCTGATTATTATTCACAAATTTGGTGAAGTCTGAGCATATTATGAAATATATATAAGTTCATCAAGCTCCTTGACAGCCCCATTGCTGTGTAGCTGGAGAGGATGGGGATTCCAGGTTCCTTGTCTGGCAATTTGGTAGGGACAGAAAAGCACAGAAGCCCCAGCCCAAAACCTGCAGCTCTTTGCCAGCCTCATGCCGCAGACTCAGAGTCTCAAGGACAGACCATTAAAACTTCTGTCCCAAAGTCAGTGAGCCAATGAGTTTCACGATGTCATAGAGAGCTGCCCATGAAAGTTCAATTCCACTTCTAGACAGATGGCAGGCTCCTTTCAAGCGTGAACAAAATCAAACCAAGTATATCCAATCCTCTGAAAAGTGGAATGGCATTTTTCCATCCAAGTCTACAACACTCCAAGCTCACTCCAACCAATACCACAATTACAGCTTGTTGAACTGCAGACTATCGACATCGTGAGCATGGAAACTGGTCATTAAATCACTCTAGAACCGATTAGGTTTTGAATATCACAACTCAGGCCCACTAGAAGTTACAAAGATGCTTTCTTGATGGATTTTTAAAAAAAAACTTTCACAGTGAGACAGCTGTGCACAGGAAAACGTACCTTAATATCCCATTATTGTTAAACATGCATTCTCCAGTAAGACTGAGAATTTAAACATTACTTGTAATTTTCTAAGAGGAAGGAATTGAAAAGGATAAGAACAGGTATAAAACTGGATACATATAACAAATTATGGTGTATGTCCTATCCAGGCAACTAGAAAACAAACATAATCAATCACTGGCTTGTCACTTACTCAGGCTGTTCAAGTTGGCGATTCTTTCAATGCGGTTTGTAGACAGCGATAGTTTCCTTTAAAAGGAAGAATAATCAATTCACAGTATACAAGGGATCACTGTACCAGAGAGTTCCATGCCCAAACACCATTGCATTAGAAATAATTGTCTAGGTTTTCTCTCATTAGATGATGAGCTAATAACAGACTCAAAATATCCTCAAACCATCAAAACTTCTGCAATTTTACTTAACTTGTGGGAAAGAGCTGTGAGTTAGTTACGTGACACACCAAATGATCTTTTCATGCCAAGCTTTCTCAAATGCATCGACATTTATTTCTGAAACAGCTCTAATCTCTTTCTGAAAGTCCTGCTTAAGTTTCCTTTTTTTGCATAAATTTTGGAATGGATCATAAATGTGCCATTTAGCTGCTAAGATTCCAAACTGGACCTGTAATTATATACTGATAAACAATATAGAATTTTCCTGGGGACAAATATCAATACAGAATCTACCCTAACACCTTCTCAGTTAAGTGACAGGGACCTTTGAATTAAAAAGAGGAACTGTGTGTGGAAAGAGGAGCTCGGCTGAGGAAAAAGAAGAGAAAGCTGCTGCTTTGAAGGCCACGTTTAAACGTAGTAAATACATATTTGCACGGTGGACAGCAGAAAACCTGAAAATTTAATAAAAAGAGAAGAGAGTATTTGGTTTCCAAATTGTTTTTAACTGAACTTACTCGCAGTTAACAAGCGTGGAGAGAGATTCATCCATCGTTTCCACAGGAGGAATCTGACCGTACAGTTTCACCTCTTTTGCCTCCGAAGCCTTCTGGCCATTTTTTTCTTCCTTAAGAAAAGAGAAGGTGAAGAAGAGGCTCACTGCTACATACCATTACTGAAAATTACTATAGGAGTAATTTCAATATACTACTAAAAGATGTTACTGAAAAGTTAGAGCATTTTGAACACTGTTTACCAAGACTCCTGTTGGCATAATGTAATAAGGGAAGACTAGCTTATTTTCTAAACATCAAAAGAACTTATACATTACATATGCTTTTTTAAAGAAAAAGTTGTGTTACTCTTAAGGAATTTAATTAAGAGGTCCTCTGCCATAAAGAAATGGAGAATAGATGGAGTTTTAAGATTCTGATTAAAGGTAGCTCCATGGAGACTGACATACAGGAGCCTCATTTAGGGTCAATCTGTAGCAGAAGCCAATTCTTAAAAGCTCTGACAGGAAAATCTCCTTCTCACTTCACCCAGAAAACTCAGAACTCAGGCCTAACTCACAACACAAACCGAACACAGGAGAGTACATTTTGGGGGAGAACCTCAATAGATTCACTGAGTTATTAATCTAAAAAAAAGAAAAAAAATAAAATAAATTTTAATTAGCCATTAAAAGAAAAGCGGAGGAAGATTTCACACTTTAGAGTATACAGTAAATGACAAATGTCCTATTTCAAACCTAGGCTGATTATTTTCCAGATTAAATACTATAAAGTTCAGACCATTAGAAAAAATAGCATAGCTTAAGCATTTGGGTTTATGAAAACTATATAGTCTATTAAATCTTTTAAAATTCTGAAGCAATAGTATTTATTGACTAAACACTTGGAACAAGTATCTGTTTATGTAGTAGCAGCAGTTTTGACAGCTGCCTCCCTGGCAGCACAAAGGGAGCATTTTGTGAATTCACTCAGTGTTCAGTGAAAGAACTGGAGATCCGTTAACAAAGGAGAAACCTACTCTGTGCTTCCAGAACAACAGCTCTTGTTTTTTCGCCAATTTTTATGCAGCTACTGAGCAGTGAGACAGCTGAGCTCTGGGCTGGGCCATCCGGCTACTTTGGAATCAAATAAGCTGCAACCCAGAAGTCTTTAAGAATCCCACAGCACAAGATCAGGTTTTGAAAACATTATTTTCTCTCTTGTGTACCCAAACTAATTCAGGTAACTTAATTTAATTTAAAAAAAAAGCACATTACCTTGTACATTTACTTATATCCTAGTATCTGTCCAAATTCAGCGTGATAATACTTAACTCATAGTGATGTAGCAAGTAAGCATGTCAGATGTTCTGCTAGAATATGGTGAATGTGCTCAATCTACGTCGCTACATAAACGTGAATCTTCTGTTTTCTTTCCTAAGAACAACACCGTATCTATTTCCATTTATAGTCAGTTTATATGTTTATATCAACAAATAAAAATTCCTTTTTTCTTAAAAACCTGAACGGGAGAGAGCTTCCAATACAGACAGACAGTAAGCACCTTCAGGAAGAAAACTGATCCTGATTGCCACGCACTTCTGGAAGAAAGGTCAGTTGAACGACCACAAAAAGCCACAGAGAAACCACAGGTAGAACAGACACTTTTCAAACAACAGGTTACGTATTTGCTAAGTTAAAGTTCTTTTGATTTAACTAACGTCACCCTGACTGTAGGGCATAGGTAAACCCTTATGCCAAAGGGAAGAAAAACATCTGGAATGCAACACAGCACCAGATCCAATTTTACAAGTCACATGGACACAGATTAGAACCAGTGAAAAGAAGATTTAGACCCACCCCCAATAACATGATCAGAAAAGCAAATTCAGCACTTCATGCCTAACATTAATGGAAACTCACTGACACAGGTCAATTTTCTCTAAGAGACATGTAACAGAGGAGCAAATGGCAAATAAATCTTTAATAGGAAACATAGAGTTGAGGTTTTGGAGGGCAGAAGACATGAGGGAGGGAAAGGAAAATTTTTAATACTTGGTTCACGCCTCTACTAATGCTAATATCCACAAGTTGTTGCATTCTAGTTCTTATTAGGAGAGAAGGAGTGAAGTTTGTGGGATATGGAAGAAAAATATTAAATATTGTAGGTACTAAATAATGATAAAATTCAAAAAATACATACTCTTCAGTTACAGACCAGTACCTAGAGGAGATGGTGCAGATCTTCTGGCTTTCAACTGTAGCCAGAACAACTTAACGAGAACACACAGAAAGGCCAACAAAACGTATTATATATCAATAGTAATAATAACATTTTCACTTTGTGAAACTTTTTATAGGAGATGTTTCAAACAAACATATTTCTTACAATAAGCTTAAAAAATAAATTTAGCTGAATATCATCAAAATCCATGCCACAGAGTACTGCAAAGCAGCTCGATTCTGTTCTAGTACATACCCATTTGGCCAGAGCTTCCTTGATAGTTGTTGCTTTTGCCTAAAAATGAAAGAAATGTAAAGAATTTTAATTGCAAATTTCTAGCTGGTTTGTTCACTGCAAACCTGTTTCCTCTCCCACCTCTCTCCCTATCCTGCTTGTCTACCCCCTTGTACCACTTTCCCGTACTATCTTCTTCCAACTGAGTCTAAGAAGCTGGAACCCCTCAGTGTTTCTGGGGTACTTGGTAGCATTTTCATAAGCAACCAGTTGGTTTCATTTGAGGTCATTATCTTCCTGAGCTTACTCTCTGTCCCCTGTGGAGCACAGGCTGGGGACACTACTTGTTGGCTTTGATGGCCAAATTCAGTTCAATTCAAAGACATAAGAAGTTACTGCACTGAAAAATGTGGTCTAATGCTCTTAAAAACCACACAGTTTCTATTATTGTGCTTCAGCAACTTCCTGTCTAAGAGTACGTCTGTGAGTAGACAGAATGATAGACCCTCTTCAGATTCATTGAGGGAAAAAAGGCCCCTCTGGCCAAAAATCAAGAACAATAGGCACTGCTTATATTGGGTTTTCTCCAATCGTTTTATGTCGAGTCACATCATGCGATGTGGAAACATGTATTATTCAGTCAGGAAAAATCAGAGAGCTGCTGCACAAGGATTGACCCACTGACCAACTTTCTGTTGTCATTAGCTCCAAATCTACTGCCTTAAATGAGAGTCTTATTAAAACCCAGTGACAATATCCAAACCAGTAGTATATAGAGAAATTGCGATGCATCCTAAGCATTATACATTTTCCAAGATGTTGTTCAGATTAAAAAGGTTCCAGAAAGTAATCTCTCACAAAAACTGATCAACATCCTTCTTTTTACAAAAAGAGGACTCTAGTTTGGGCATCTCTATTGCTCTTCAGTTTAGCATTACCATGCAGGAATAGAAGCAGCCTTTCAAATAATCAGGTATTTAAAAAAATGATTGTAAAAGTTTAAACCAACAAACTAACTGCCACCCAAAATCTTACAGGCAGTCAGCGCTGTCATACAGCTTTAGTGTTGGGTACTTAACTTCAAACCCCTGGGAACTCTGGACCCAACAGTGGAAGCCAAGAGTTGAGGCAGCCAATCATTGCAGCATTCAGGTACGTGATTTCAGTCACTCATGTTAAGGACAAAACCAGATTTATACAATCAGTGCCTGCTTCTGTTTCAAACTCATGCCTAAAGTAGGATTGAACATTAAAGTTAGTGATTCATGTGAGCACAAGGAGCAGCTTCTTCCCTGGCCTCTGCTGACTGTCTCTCCTGCTGTAACATCTGATTTGGTGGAAATATGAAAATCAGCGTAGTGAGTTAGCGAAAGAACAGGTATCAGGGATTTTGTTTTGTTCTTTGAAGTGCACTTGAAATTTCTGTAGATAAATCATTGTATCTTCAGCCAAGAGAGCTTACTTAAAGGAAAGCTCCCCCAAGGAGCCGATTTTCAGGGTTTCTCTACCTGCATATTGCACAGTTTCCTAGATCAAAGAAAAGTCACATTGCTTGGAGTATTCAAAATGCCAAATGATCAAAAGCTGAGACTGTCACCCTAAAAAGTCACCATCGAAATTGCAAGAACAAGAAACATAATACCTTAAGGAAGAACAAGCCCATCCCTGTACATATAAAAATGATAACAAAATAAACATTTTTGCCCCCTAAAAGACGGCTGTTGGAAACAGTATTTACAAAACTCAGAGCCCCCCAAGTAAAACATTGACACTTTGCCTTAATTTGCAAGCATTTATTTTGTGTAATACGGCAAATCAGAATTGCACAGCAATAGACACCTGGCTAATTGCTGCAGTAACCGCAGACACTGCTGCCTTAAAAACACACACTGACGCAGGGTTTATGGATCACGGCGGCCCAGGCTCCCACTGCCTCGCTCTGTCCCAGCAATCCCCCTTCTCCAAGGCACAGTAACAGGCCACAACCCGCCTCCCCCCGTGCCCCTCGGCCCAGCCCCGGCCCCGAGCCCCGGGCTGCCTCCCGCCCAGCNCGCACCTGGCGACCATAAAGAGGCGTTGCCACAGAGACGGCCCCCGCCCGGAAGTCGCGGCCCTGCCGCCGAGCGCCCCCTGACGGGCGGGCGGGCGGTTAGGCCTCACCATAACGGTAACCAACCAACCGCTCTGCTGGAAGCGCGCTGGGACACAAATTACAACAATTTGAGAATTACATCGGCAGCTCGGCCCGGTGCGGCGCCCCGGCCCCGGCCCACAGCCTGATCGGCCACCCCCGGCACCCCAGAACGCCCTGGCTTTAGCCCCCGAAGCCGGCCCAGCCGCCCCAGCAGCAGCGGGATGCAAGGCCGCGGGAGCTCCGCCACCGAGGTAAGTAACACAGCCGGGAGCAAGGCCCTCATCAGGTACTGGGTTTAATGAGCGCTTCAGGAAATCAGCTACATGTGCTGTGGAGTGTCTGCGACGCGTCTTTGGTCTTCCACTGGCAAGGTAAGTACACAAAATGCTAGTACAAAAGTTGGCTGGTTTTCAACGGTTCATTTAGTGAATAATTTTTTCCAGGACTATCCTCACCTACTCACAAAAGGACCTTTGCAGCAAAATTACATTCCTTTCATTTTTCCTCCCTTCTTTGTTTAAAGAAGCATCACTCAGCTTTCCAAACAAACGAACCCTTCAGAAACAGAGCTGTCACATCACATTCTTACACCACCTCGCTTTTTAACGCGGGAAGCATTTTACTCTCTAAAATTGCATATATCAAACAACATCTAACACTGGTCTATTTGAAAGGCTTGTGCTTTGGAAATGAAGCCTGAGGACTTCTAAGGTACCCGGCTTTGGTTTGTTTACAACTTAACATTCACCTCCCAAGCATCCTGCCTGCAGCCTCGCGTGGCAGCGGCAGTGCTGAGGTAGGATGGCAGCGCGGGGACACCGGTGCAGAGACATTGTTGGTAACAAAGCAGGGCTGGAGAGATACAGAACTCCCACTACTGAAGATGCACACAGTGAGGCAGACTGGACAAACAGAAACCTTCAGACAACTGTTTTCTCTGCAGTTGCCACTTGGAGTGAGTTTGGAGAAAAAAAAGGCAGGATATTAAACATGGGAGACACGAACACACACTTTGCAGCAGGCTGTGGTCCTGGACTTCTGCGGCTGGTGGTTTCAGTGGAGGTTGAAGCATTGGGTATGACTGCAAAGGCCTCTTCAGCCAGGGAGAAGGTGTAGAGAGACGAGGAGGGAAGACGTTTTGTGCGGAGTGAACAGGATGGAACTTCTAAGGAGTGGATGGATAAATTGTTTGCTTGGTAGTGATGGCGTGTGGAGAATACGTGGCTTCAATCAAGTGATAAGGAGTAATAAGAGTTGCAGAAAACTCATGAGACCTGAGCAGCAGCATAATGACAGTTAACTGGAGAGAAAAGATCCCTGAGAGCAAAGCAAAATTCAGTACCACAAATGAAGGTTTTGTATCCTCCTGGGCAGCTCTCAGACTGGTCTGACAAAATGAGCTTGGAAGGAGAAATTGCATTGACAGAGGCCCTTGTTAAACAGGCCTTCAGCACTGGCATCATTCCAGCAAGACCCTCTTGAGAGATCAATACATTTGGGAAGAAGTTTCTTTCTACCTGAAAGGTGGGAAAAAATGAGGCACTAGCCAAAATTTAGTTAGGATGAAAAACACCCTCCCAATCTCAAGCAGTCATGGAAAAGACATCCTGGATTTGAGTTTGGGGTGGGTTTTTTTGTTTTGTTTTGTTTTTAAGGAGGGCTGGAGGAAAGCTGTTGGTGTGTCTGTTTAAGTATTATGATTCTAAGTTAATCACAGCCATAAGGTGAGAGCTTTTTACAGTCAGTCTTAATCTTCTGCTGGCTTTGTTTTCTGTCTCTCAGCTTTGTTCCCTCCCCAAGAACAGCTGTCAGCATCTGTTGACATAATACTAGGGTTCCACAAGTAAATAATCCCTAACCTAATAGCAGATGTTATTAGTTTAAAACAAGCAACAAAGAGAGAAGTAAGACTTAGATATAGCATAACTGCATTGAACCATCCTTCAACCCATCCAACAGTATTTTAGTACCCCAAGTGTCCAATGCCAATCCAGGATGTTATAGGAACAGATGGTTACATCCCTAACACGAGACAATGCCAGTGCTGCCATTCTCCTGTCAGAAAAAGTACTCTTCATGTTCCCACTCCACAGGTAGTTTTTGTTGGAAAGAAACAGACTGTGTCACCAAGACCACTACATAAGGTCAAGGTAAGTGAGTCTCATTACAAACAGGTATCCCCAAGCTTCAAGTAAATAGAAAACATTTCCAAAGTGTATATGGCTGATAATCTGAGTGGTCTGGGCTAAGGTAACTTAAAACTCAAAGCCAGAATAATTTTTACATCACTTTGATGTAAAAGTTTATCTTCCATGGGTTGCCAGTTGCGATCCAGTCTGTCGTTGCTGAGGGGACAGGCTGGCTGTTAAATTCTCCGAGTCATAAGTACTCCAAGCAAGAAAGTACCTACTACTCTCTTCAGATACTTATTTCTTGATGCCATGTCAGTTTTTCAGGCTATCAAATTTGTACTGCAATGCAGCCTCCTTATTGTTTCACTTCTCCTCTGTGTACCCAGTTAGACTAGTCCAAATACATCCCTTTCTGTTTGGATTTGTACTTGTAGCTGAGTAGTCATTTGGTTATTCCATGTTTCAAAGCTTTTCTCAGTCAGTCCCTCCAATTCACCAGTCATTTTGGTGGCTCAAGCTCAGTCCTCTGCAGTTCTGCAACAGCTTGCAGCTGCTTAAGTATTCATCCCAAGTGCAAGTGCAGAAACTCCTGAATCTTTCCCCAGGAGTGTTCCTGTGCATGGGCATGTGCTTTGCTCTCTCCACCCCCCAGAACAGGCACCCCCAGAACACGATCCAGAGCTACCTGACAAAATGGAGTAGAAGGAGGATCAATTCTGTGACCTGCTCCTGGGTAACTCAGGAGTTCAAAGTTTTCCTTCCCATGCTGGCGTAGACGCCTGATTGCCAGGTCAGCGTATAAGGAGCTCTTCCACATGCGATCATCTTCCCCTACCACTAAGAGAAAGTGACCTTCTGCTTTTTCAATGGGGATCACAGAAGGAGAATTAGCAGGATTTGCTGGGTCATCCAGAGCTTCAAAAGTGTCAAATACACCAGCTTCAGAAACACTGACCTTATTCATATCAAAACGCAGCCCAGGCAGAGTCATCTCACCATAATGGAGATCTGCAACTGTGTTTGAACTACAGCCGGAGATACAGACAGCAGCCACTACTTCTGGCAGGAAGGTGATCATGGAAAGTGCTAATTCTGCCCCTTTCCCAGTCCCAATCACTCCAACTCCTGGTCTCTTCACCTTCAGATAAGGCAGGGGGAGGAGAAGACAGGAAGAAAAGAATTAAGAAAGTACACATTATAATGGGATTAGCCATTAAGTGACTTTGTTGTGTTATTAAAAAAACAAACAAACAAAAAACCCAAGGAAAAAAAAAGGTTAATTTTTGATGTGACCTCTTGGAAAGCCAACAGCCTGGACCCTGGCTACTCCTTCTGTTTAGTGTCTTATTTTTCAAAGCCAACAAGAACTCTGAAAACCCACAAAATAACACAGACCGGCACAAAAATTACCATTGCTCGGACCTCACCTAGCCCCTACTGCATATTTCGATGCAAATATGTTCTCTTTTTTCCCAAAATAGGTAGCAGGAAATTCAAGCATAGTCTATTGCTCTGTATGTCTCGAGCAAATAAACCTCACAAGTGACACCTGAAGGATTAGGTAAGTAGTCTTGTCCTTTTCTGGCCTGGAAAGTAAAACTGAAAGCAACATCCCAAGTCATCAAACCCATTCCTTTGTTGACTGTTCATCAGTTTTGTATCATCTTTTCTGCTTTAATTTAAAAAAATCATCTTTATCACCACTGCTCCTGTTTGGAGGATATTCCAACACTTCACTGTTCTAATGATCAGGAATTTTCTAGTTTCCAGCGTAAATTTATTGAACAGACAGTTTGTGCTGGGAGAAAAAAAAAATTAATCCCTGCCACCACCTGGGCATGACTTCCGAATTTTCCCTTGTCCTGAGAGAGCTCTCATTATACTCACCTTCGGGTGACGCTGCAGGAATCTAGCTGCCTCCTCAAAGTACTCGAGTTTGAATTCTTTCATGACCTTAGGCAGATCTTCAAAGTCAAAATATGGCAGAGAAAGGGCAGCAAAACCATGGGTAGCCAGGAGGCTGGATCTGAATTCAATCAGGCCTCCTTCATCACCATACATGTCAATCACGCCTGGAAACGGGCCATCCCCTACATTAAAAAGAAGAGGTAAGGAGGACAAGTTATCAAACAGGACACTAAAAACCATTTGGTGAAGAGTGAACATCAAAATGCAAAAGGCTTAAGACATTTTCTATTAATACCCATTATTTTTTTTTCCATTTGCCCAGCAGGGATTAGAGAACCTAGGAATAGGTCCTTACCTTCCTGTAAAAATATGTGAACAGTTAAACTTGGCTTTTAAAAGAAACTCTTCTAAGTGGGGTTTTTTGAATGGTTTTAACCTCCCACTCTCAGAACAATCATACTCTAAATCAGCTTTTTTCCCCACAAAGAAGCCATACATTATTTAGCAAAGTGCAAGCTCATCACTAATGAGGCAAGAGCACTGAGCCCTGGAAGTCAATTCTACAAAACTTACACAAATTCTAGAATAAGGTGCAATGAGCACAGCAAAGAAACACCCACTGCTACATGACATTAACTGGACTTCCTAGCTCTACCTCAGCATCAGCTCTGTAACACTGGGCAGCACAATTGCTACTGCACATGTGAAGAAATTTGGTAAAATTGAGAGCCATATGGGTTCCGTGACTGATATATAGATAGACAGCCCTACACAGGTGTACAAGTGATCCCACAAAACTGCAGAAATAATCAGAACCACAGTTTTAAACAAGCATGCTTTTGTGTTGTGATAATACTGTATGCCATGCCAGCAGATCTTGAGTTAAAAGTCTAAGGATATACCTCTTGGAATTACAGACTCCAGGCTGGCATTTTTTTTACTCTTTTTTTCCTGGCCACCAACTGTCATCACTGATGTACTTGAATCTAGCTCACTGTAGCTGTATCGGCAGAAAAAGCACCTGCTTGTGTGAGAGTGCATTTACCTATACCTGACATTACCTATATGGAATTCATACCCCAAAAAAAACCAAACCAAAAAAAGCCCAAAAACCAAACCAAACCAAAAAAGATCTCGCATTTCAAGGTGCTTGAGAAAAGGAAGTTTTGGACAAGACATGTTAGATGGTGGAAATCTCCTAACTTAAAACATTAGGAAGTCAGAAAAGGACTGAAACATGGATTCTTTTTCTTTCAGTTCTGAAATTTTTCAGAGAAGTTGAGTATTCTGCTGTAGAGAAAATATGTCTGGATAAATTTATCCTAATGCCATGGTCAACAGCAACCTTTAGTTAACAACAGTCACCCTAGATGGCTGAAAGAAAGAAAGAAAAAAAAAAGCATTCATTTATCACCCCTATCTGGAAAGCTTTCTAGCAAGAACACGTGATCAGAACATGGTCAAGCATGGACGCGTTTTTCTCTCATGAAGACAACCTTTAATTTACTCAAGAATCCTGGCCTGCCTTCCTGAGTACCTACACATGCCCAAGTATAAAGTTTCACGTAGCTCACTAAAAAGCAGGATACAGTGGGATAGACAACTTTAGTATTGCTTAAAACCAAACCAACCCCCACACACACCTCTAACTCCTATGCTTGAATTGTGAAATCTCTTCCATTATTAAAATTACAGCGTAAGCCACCCCCTGATGTCATCTCACTTTTCCTAAGAACAATTCACTTTTAAGATTCCTATCTTAATAATATTAAGATTTTCCATCCCTAGAGCAAAGAAAGGTATGGCAGTAATGCTGCAACTGGATCTTCCATCAAGAAGGATGCCAGTATCACTTAAGCAATGATTCCAGACTTTTCCACTATTACAATGTCAGACTTTCTAAATGGAAAAATGTGTTCCATCTTGCAGATCTCTGGATTTCCACTTAGCTCAGAAGAAATCCAGCTCATCCTCTAAGGCAGGTTATATCCAAACAACCATGTCTCAGTGATGGAAAATACAGAATGCTGACTAAACATTTGATCTAAAATTCAAAGTTCAATCTCTTGTTTTTTTCCTCAGTGGACTTTGGATTTGTATCTAAATGGATATAAAGATTATTGGTTTGGAAAGCATTTACTGAAAACACTTAAATCCCTAATAAATTTTAATAGTCATAATAGGATTTGCTGAATCAAGTAATTATAAATTAGTGGTAATGTGGAGGGCAGTCCTATTAGGACAACACTTGGAGACGTACCAGAAGTTTAAATCATGGTTCAAGCGTACAAAGACCATCATCAGTGAAAGGTTTCATTTTCCAGCAGCACCAGCAGTCCACCAGCACATCACACCTCATAAAGCACAACCATCCCACAAGCAGAACAGGTAGAACTTGCTGCTCAGAAATCTGTTTTGCCTTTATACCACGGAACAACCAAAGTAACTCAATTATTAACTTAGCTTCAGCTCTCGGGTGACAGAGCTGGAACACCTATGTTTTCTAGAATCTCTTCCACTGCTCTGCTTACTGCCATGTGTTTTGCAAGCAAGAAAAATGCCTTTCTGATTCAGTCCTAGTGAGGGTAAAATCCTTGGGAAACTTGGCACAGGCTCACACAATGAAGCGTATCAGATTTTCTGAATGTTGCAGGTTCTGGTAGTCCAGAGAAACATCAAACCTACTGAAACATCATGAACTGAGCACAGTGACACGGTAGTCTTCTCCATCCCTATTCTCACTTGGCTTCTGCCCATCTCACAAGAGCCACCTGCCCTGCCTGCCCCTGCCGATAGGGACCGGGCAGTGTCCCACCGAGCCCTTGGCAGCGTCTCCCTAAGATTTGAAGGAGAAAAAGCCACCTGCCGCCTGTCTGCAGGGCAGCGCTCAGAGCTGTGATGGACCATGGATTTCGCAAGTGATGTCCTTTGTATGCTTTTCGATCAGAAGAGACTCTCCTTGCTCCGGACCCAGAAGCCCGGGGCTCCGGCCGGGGCACTCACCCGGCGGCAGGAAGAGGGAACCCCGCACGCCTCCCTCCTTCAGCCGGATCCTCCGCACGCCGGGGGCCGTGAACCACCGCTCCACTTCGGCCTTGGCCACCACCGGCCCGGGAATGGTGCCGGGGCGGCTGTGGCCCTGGTGGACCAGCATCTCCACCTTCATGGGGCTGCCGGTGCTGCGGGGAACGAGCCGCTGGTATGGCTTCTCCATACCGGCGGGGGCCAGGCTCCAGAAGAGCCCCATGGGCTCCACGCCGATGTAGTCGCCGCCGTGCGAGGCGTCGGTGCCGAGGTGCAGCTGGCCGCGGTCGTCCGCACGGTAATGAGNGGCCGCTCCCGCCTCCCCCCGTCCCGCTCCCCCCGAGACCACGGAAAGCTGTCGGTAGCGTGAACGTTTGGGTTTAACCTGTTAAAAAAGTTACACAGTGAATGCAAACCACACAGTGGACGCACCAACGGAACTCACGCAGAACGCAGCAGCTGCGGCGGTCACCGCTCGGCTTGGCTTTGTAAGGCACCGACGTGTTAAAAACTTGTATTTATACAGAACTGCAAACGCGCCAACGCTCCGCGGGCCATTCTCGGTGCTTTCTGTTTCAAAACTGACCCTCTGGTGGCAAACGGGACAGGCAGCCCCCCGGAGGGGAGCCAGGCGAAGCAGAGATGGAGGCCGGAGCTCCGCAGGGCCTGGCGGGAGAGGAACCACAGCCAGGCCTGGCACGGCTCCGGGTGGCACCGAGGAGAGGGTGCCCCAGGGAGCTGCCAGCCCTGGCACGGCTGTCCCACAGTTTTTGGCAGTGCTGACAGGCTGGCAGCTGCAAGAGGCACTAAAGGGAACATCCAGGCAGGGCGAAACTGTTCTCCAACAGTGCTGTGGACCTACGTAGGGATCCCCAGCCCTGCCGAGGAGAGGCCCACCAGCAGTTTTTGGCATGAATGCCAACGGGTCCAATTCTGCTGTTCCTTCATACTTACAAACTTTCCCAAACCGTACAAATGTCTCCTTCCTATTGCATGTGTTCAGAATGTTGTGTCAGGCTGTGTGGGCTGTTGCCTACAAATGGGAGATGTGTTATCTGAGGATGCAAGTGAAGTATTGCTGCTTTTGGTGAGTGGAATATTAGATATTAAGTGTTCATTTCAGATTCATTTCAGTGGATGTGGGAAAAGAGGAAGGAGCAACGAAGGAGAGGAAAGAGCAAAGGAAGAACAGAAAGATTGCTGGAAGAAGAGAACCATTGCTTCCAGAGAAACTAGAGCATGAAGCTGACCCTTGCAAGGACATACAACATGTTTCCTCTGAGATAGAAGGCAAATTTTCATTCCAGTTCTCAGCTTGGATGAGTTACCTTCCACTTAAATTCACATTCAAAGCAGACCCAGCCTCACCACAGCTTGTAATCCCATATTACAAGAGAAGAGCAAGCCTCTAAGCAGAGTTAAAGGGTGTTAAAAGGAAGCAGCTCTCATGCTCTCATGTACTATCATCATACAAGAAACCAAATATCTTATTCTCTGATGTTCTTTGTTCTCATTCAGAGCCATTGAATAAAACAAGCTTGAAACACTAACATATTGATCAGTAAAGTAACCTAAATCACATCACAGCTTATTGGATGTTCCAGATGGTTTGCCTGTGAGGTGTTTGCGGAAGAAAGCTTGGATCTGCTTCCAAGCATCTATCTGTGCCTCACAGTGTGCCTTGGGCTCTCCTCCCCACACCACAGGTTTGCCAACCAGCAGGTGCATTGAGGCTGCACACATCGGAAAAAAAGGGGGTTCAATATAGTGCCCTGCTCCTGGATAACAGACTATCTCAGGCTTTTCCTTCCCATGAGCTTGCAAACGTTTGCTCCCCTCAACTGCAAAGAATTCACTTTTCCAGTTGTGATCATCCTGACCAACAAGGAACAAGAAGTGACACTCAGCCTTCTCCAAAGGGATAAAGCTTCGGCTGTCAGGCTCTTCTAGCGGGTTGTTCAGTGCATCCACAATATCAGCAATCCCAGACTTGGAGACTTTGATGCGTTTTGGATCGCTACCAAGGGGTGGAATGGTGATGTCCTTGTAGCGGAGCACTGCACCCACATTTGCCACTGAGCCATTGATAAGGACGGTGGCAGTGATGCCCTTTAAGAAGGAGGCCATGGATATGCACAGGTCACCCCCCTTTGAGAGTCCAAGCAACCCAATCCCTGGACCTTCAACCTGGAGGGGAGAGAAGAGAAACCACAATGCCACTTCTTTAAAACGTTGCCATGTTTGCAGCACTGTCTGTCCTGAATCTGGACCCCAAGCGTAGCCATCTAAGGTCCTGTGTGCAGGGACCATGTCCGGGACACTGTTTTGTGCTTGATTCATGACCATAAGCCCTGCTGAGACTACAGGCTCGTCCTAACAAAACTACAAGGCTCTGTGCTGAAGGTACTGCAGAGAGTACAGCTGTGCTTGCAAAAAGCATGTATATGTGCAGCCCCATGTGATCATGGGATGCTATGATGTTGCTCGCGGGGGAAAACAAAAGGGAGGGGAAAGCAATTTTTCAGACCTTTTTGGGCAGAAAGGTGGCACAAGTAGTTAGGGTTTGAGCAACTGAAAAGCAATCAAGACCTTTAACAACTATTCATCTCTCTGAGGTTGATGAAGGTATTTATCTTGAGTTCTCCAGGGAAACCAAGTGCTACCTGGTATAATTCTAGTTATCATCATGCACAGCTACTTGGAAGGAGATGCAGACCTGAGCAGGGTTCTCTTCCGAGAGGTGTCAACTTAGAAGGTTCCCCAACTTCACAACTAGTTACTAAAACCCACTCACCAAATACCAACATCTGGCTTGATTTTACCAGCTTATACAGTACACAGTAACTAAAGGTACTGGTGGACTTCCTTGAGACCTGGATCACAGAACCTTATCATGTGCCCCAAGGCTGAAAGGAAAATTAGTTCTGAAGGAACTAAATTCTACAGAGCATAAACCTAAAAGCCCCATGGAAACCAAATCAGCCTTCTGGCAACTAGTAGCCAAAAGGAAGAACTGGAATAATCTGCCAGAGAATCACTATAGTGGGAGTTAAAAACACTAATAACAGCCAGCCTGAAGGGAGATGCTATTTTAAGTACAGCAGCTCTGCCCTATCTGCAGCCTGACAGGACATGACCAATGAGAGCTCCCTTTAGTGACAGTCAAAGAACAAACCAACCTGCGTGTGTTGTAACATATAGTTTACGGCTTCTTCAAAATATTCCAGGTGGAGTTCCTTCATGTCTTTGGGGAGATCTTCATAGCCGTAGAAAGCCAGAGCCAGCACAGCAAAGCCATAGTTGGCCAGCAGGCATGCCCTGTATTCAGGGAGTCCTCCTCCAGCTCCATACAAGTCAATAATTCCCGGAAAGGGACCGTTTCCTGCAAGAGACCACACAACTGGACATATTAACCCACAATTTTTAATTTATATTCCAAATTCATAGGCCCGGGAATATGTTGTTTTAAAAAAGGATAAAACACAGAGCAGCAGAATGGTACTAAGGGTCTTAAATTACTGTGCCAGTTTTCAGTGACTACGTTGCTTCAAGATTAAACAAGACGGCACAAAATAGCATGTCTGGTAATGCTTTGGGTAACATTGGGGAACACATGGCTGGAAGAGCAGGGAAGCATTGACAGTCAGTAGTTCTCTTTATTATGTAAATTCACTGCAAAGGTATCAAACTCTGCTTCAAAAACACCCAGGAGGCCAGTGTATTTCTCAGAGGACTGATGCAAAAAAAATTCGTCTTCTGATGGTTCCAGCTTCTTTGTTTTAGTGTAAATGTACCATAGCCATTTATTCCAGAATTAAGAGAAGAAAGTATTTTCAACGAGCCTTGTTAATCTGATAAGGGGAGCTTTACATCGGGTTCATCAGGGAACAGGGACCGAAGTCCACAGCTGAGAAGCATTGCTGCCAGCAAAGCACAGAAGGGAGGCCAAGAGGCAGCCTCCCATTCCTGCTCAGAAAGCAGGGTGGCACGTCTTGCAGCCTGACATGCAGAACTTGGCCAGCAAACAAGAACTGGAAATTCTACACCAGCCGCAGGGCTAAAACGCAATAATAGTTTGGGACAGTGGCTGGGACAGTGTGTATTATGTTGGCGGTATCATGGAGGAGTTACCAGGGGCAGGCAGAGAAGAAAGGGGAGAAGGGAAGGCATGTACTGCATAGAGGAGCTCCTCCAGTACGTGGAGTTCCAGAGACATGCTTGGTGAAAGCCTCTGGGTCACAGGGGGAAGGAAAGACGGGATGTGGCTTGGCTGCTACAGACACTCGCTCAAGAAGGGGCAAGAGATGAGGCTTCCTACAGACAACTAGATTTGCTGAAGCCTTGAGGCTGCAAAAGAGTTAATTTTCATAGTAACTTTCTTAGCAGTTGGTACATTGCTGTGTTTAGTCTTCTGGCATAAGGAGAATGTTGGTAACACACCCATATTTTCATAGTGTTTTCCTCAAGTCTGGGTCTTTTCCGTTCCGCACCTTCTGCCAAGAACCCTCAGCAGAGCCAGAAAATAAACAAGTTCAGAGCAGTGAACAGCCTGCCTGGACACAGATAAAGAAACCAAACTGCACGAGGTTTGATTCTATGTCATTACATATATGAATGGGCTTCAGAAGTTCGCAGTGTTAACACCAGTGAATAATGTTAATACCAAGGAAGATCTGTTTATACACTTAGAAAGATAACCAAAATTTGCAAAGAAATAGTTAGAATCCTTAGTTAGATCAAATGTCATGAAACAGACCATTTTTGCCTCTGTTTGCCTTTTTTTGTAATATTTAAGTTGTTGTAACACGATTTTGCATGTTGACAGGTAAATGACTTCATTTAATACAACCAAGTAGAACTATTTTCAAGGCTGACCTTGCACTGGTGTTTTAGCTTGGATCAGAAATGTGCTTTTCAATTAATTTATCAATGGTTCACACTAATTTTAATTTGGTTCATTTCAGGGAAACTGTTGGAGCACACAGTTGGATTTCTTTCAGACGAAGTTTTTGGAGGATGTCCTTCAGGAACACGCCTAATGCCTTCCAGCTGCAGATGAGCATTCTGTCTCAGGTACCAGACTAAAGCTCGTTTTTACTAAAATAAAAGGGGAGAGGGGGAACCAACCCTGTCTGGGCATTGTGTACCATGAGTTTCTCAGTACCAATCTTTTGGCTTTAGACATCCTCTTGTATTAGTCTTTCCTCCTCGCTCACACAGGTAGAATTGCAATGTACCAAAGTTTAATGTCCGTGCTGGTGTGCACACTCCTAGAACTATAATAATGACTTATTTCCATATATTTGGATCTCTGAGCTTGATGCCAACCAGTGGCTCCATACTGATGGTGAAATAGGGAAAAAAATGTTTGGCTTGGTGTGCTTTGATTTAGTTTGATTTGGGTTTGGTTTTTTTTGGTCAGAATATGTTCTGACCACTTTTTATTAGTTGTGTGCCTGGCAGCAATGAGGAGTCAAAAGGGGCACCCTTCCAGTCAGCCCACTGGGGCCACCCGCAGTGAAGGGACCCTGAGCAGTGACAGATTTGGGTGGTGTGTGTGCTTCTCCTCGAATGGCTTGGGCATACTTGGGCAGCAGCTTCTCCTTTAACAGTCAGGCCATCTGCAAACCTCACAGACCCTCTCAAAGATTACTTTCTGATAAAAATACTCCGAGAGCAAATATGCCTAATGCTTTACTTATCTTCTGTTCACATACGAGGAAGAAGTGGGGACAAAAGTGGCAGCAAAAGACAGCTTGGGCTACAGCAACCATGACATTATTAAGTTCAGGATCTGCAGAGGCTGGGAAGGGAAGCAAAAGGCTTAGGCTCACGCTTTTGGAGAGCAACCTTCAACCTCGTCAAAGAATGATTAGCTGAAAGTCCTGGAAAGCTGTCAGGTGGAGGAAAAGTACCTGGTAGACTGGACTGACGTGAACTCCAAGGCGTACAGTGATCAATGCCTTCATGTCCAACAATAATCAATAAACCAAACTCACATGTGTTTCACCCCACCTAGCACTGAGAAGTGTGGCCGGCGGGTCAGACCTGGTCAGGCTGACAAAGTGGCTCCTTGAAGAGTGCCTGGTGCCAGCTGGAGAGGTCCAGCTCTCCCTTGCCCTCTGCCAACCAGGGGGCTCCAGGGGAGTTGGGAGCGGGTCTGGCTCCGGGTCTGGGAGCACAGGCAGGTCGAGTGGGAAGAANTGTAGCTGGTACTCACCGGGGGGCAGGAAAAGCGTTGCGCGGATCCTCCCTTCTCGCACCGGGACTCTCCGCACCCCGTCCCGCAGGAACACCCGTTCGTGCTGCGCCTGGGCCAGCAGCGCCCCGGGGGGGTCCCCGTGGCCGTCAAACACCTCCAGCTGCAGGAGGAAGGGGCTCTGCACGTCCCTCTTCACCAGCCGCCTGAAGGGCTTCTGCGGCTGCAAAGCCCAGAGCAGCCCCATGGGCTCCAGGCCAGAGAAGCTGCCTCCCGGCAGCGCGGGGCAGCGGGACAGGTCCAGCTCCCCATCGTCCCCCGCCTGGTAGCGGGCCCAGGCCTGGAAGAGCTCGCCCGTTTCATCCCTCAAGGACGTCCGCAGGGTGACGGGCTGCTGCGGGCCCAGGCCCTGCACGGCGATGGCCAGCGGCTCATCGAAGAGGCTGCGGGCGGCCGGTGAGAGGTGGATGGAGGGGGCCATGGAGGAGCGGCCGCGGGCAGGGCCCGTCCCGGGGGTCCGTGCAGGTGTGAGGGGCTGCGGCGCGGCAGGCGCGGGGCTGGGCCAGAGCAGCCGCTTGTGCCAGCCCCGGCAACTGCCCCGGCACAGGGAGAGGGCAGTG
>VXBW01007911.1:198947-245956 GCA_013400375.1 Thinocorus orbignyianus | reverse complement strand
CCCCCCTGGATGCAGCCCTGAGGGATGTGCTCTGGGCAGCCCTGCTCTAGGAGGGGAGAGGGCCTAGAGATCCCTTCCAACCTCGACAATTCCATGATAATCACAGTGTCAGGGATGAGACAGAGAGGGACAGACGGGGAAGCAGCCCCTGCCCCGCTGTGGCCAGCTATTTGGATGACGAGCTCGTGCTAGGCCGCGGTGCACAAAGTCCAGCAAACACCTCACCTGCTGCAAAGGCTAGTGCCATAAACAAAGACATAAATAACGATGAAGGCTTTGTGGGTGGCTGCTGGGTACGTTCCCCAGCCTGACACGAGGGCGTCCTGGTTCTCCAGAGCTCCCGGAGGCTTTTTGTGGCAGCAACTGTCAGATCAGCGCCGCGGCGCCCGCAGACGCCACCTCCTAGATGTGGCAGCAGCTGACAGCTCCCCCCGCCCCGCTCCCAAAGCCACGGAGCACTGGTAGGTGGCCGTGCTGTTTCCGAGGCATTCACAGCTCCGCCGTGCTTGGAAACATCCAGCTCCTTTGCTTGACAGCTCAGGTAGAAATAAAAGCGTTCAGACAGAAGGGGAATGAGGAAAACATGAACAGCTCCCCCTCGCTCCTCCAGGAACTAGATCGAGTGGTGATTTAAGGACAGCTCAGGAAATGGAAGGGATGGAAAGGCACCAGCACAGCTAAAAGAGATCCTGCAGGAGAATAGGGGGAGCTCAAATTTGTTACCACGTGCTGGAGAAGCGGCTGCTCCAGCTGCAGAACCTCCAGCTGCGAGGTCGGGATGGCAGCCCACAGGAGATGGGAACTGTAGCCTGGGAAATTAAGAGACTAATGGGGCGTAATTGGTATCTCCAGAGCTGCGTGGATGAAACAACCTTTCAGCACAGACCTTCCCGGTGCCTGAGAAAGCAGCAGATCCCATCAGCCTTCCCAGGGCAGAACTAGGCTGCCCCAAAGCTCCTGTCCACCAGCCCTGGAGACTCCCTGTCATTTGCTCGGCTGAACGAAGTAGCCTGTGTGAGACTCCGGCAGGTGAATCACCCCTACAGACCTGAAACACCACCCTGCACCCTGGATTGAAATTTAAAACAGAAAGAGAGATCCTTTCTGGTGCTGTGCTGGGACAGGCAGCCCCCAGCAGCAGCAGGAGGGAGAGCAGGAGGAGAGGAGAGGAGAGGAGAGGCTCTGGGGCTGGGGCAGGGCTGACAGCGGCGCTGGCAGCTCCCAGCACTGCGGGTGCCTGGGAGGGAGCCGGCTGTCTCCCGAGGCAGAGCGTGGGCTGGTGCTGTGCCACCCCACACACCTACTTCCTGCAATCCTGGCAATTACCAATGGTGCAAACCCCAGTTTCTGACGTGGCTGACTCAGCAAGGGCTTGGCTCAAAACAATCCCATCCGCACCCGGAGCCGCAGCCCGGGCAGCAGTGACAGGAGGCACATGAAGGCAAGGAGGCGTCGGGGATTCTCAGCCTTCTGGGTCCAACCTGGCTGAACCGTGCCTGGACCTGCTTCTCCCAGCACTCTCCTCTCCAGTGTCCCAGCACGCTGGTGGACACGGAGCTCGTGGTTCTCCAGGTGCTCCAGCAGCTTCTCCTCACCGCCTGTCAGAGCCGGGACCTGCTCCCACACAGCGTGAGTCTATTCTACATTCAATTTTCCTAGTGTTTGTCTTCTCCCCCTGCGTCCCCCTGCTTTTTCTGTTCCCATTTGCCTGTTTCTTTGGTTTCCTCCAGCGTGCCTGAGTCACCGTCTCCCTTCCTCACCACCCACAGAGATTTTCGTGCTGTGCCCTTCCCCGAGAAGGTGGCTGGTTACCATGGCACCACAGTGCCCTTCTGTTCTAGATGCTGGATTAAATCTGTTCTCATGGTGACTGTGCGCCTTCGCTGTTCCTCACCAGCTTGTTCCTGCAGCTCAAATCCAGTAAGCTCAGACTCCACCATTCCTTCTCCACCGGAGGAGACGACTCCTTAATATCCAAGAGAAGCCAAGTGCTCCTTAGCGCAGGGACGCGGCGCGAGGTTTGCATTTCCTGCCATACCAGCCTCCCTGTTTTCCTTCCAGCTCCGGCAACAGGGAAGGAAGAGGTTGTTCCTGTTGTGTCACTTGCTGCTAATCCCGCGACTTAAGCCCAACACCTGGCTGTGAAGAGTCAGCAGCTTCTTCCTCCTCCTCCTCCTCCTCGCTGCCTCTCACCATGGATACTTGGCGGAGAGGGTCCATCAAGTCCACAACGTTCTTCAGACGGTTCTCGCTCAGGAGACACAAAAAGCTGGGCAACCAGGTCATCATCCTGAACCAGAACAGCCACACTCTGGACAGCGACGGGCAGTGCCAGAAGAGGGAAGGCTTGAGGGATCTGAAGGACAAGTCCGACTACCTGTCCTGCCAGAGCGAGCAAAACCTGGCCAAGGCACAAGCACCTCCCAAGCCTCCCCGGCTCTACCTGGACAGTTCTAGCTGCCCCAACATCATCGACCACACGGATTCTCACTCCGACCTCTCCTTTTCTGGTGCTTCCCACCAGTACCACAAAGCCACCCAAACGCAGTTCCACAAGGACCAGGCGACAGACTGCGGAGGCTCAGAGACGGGCGCCCCGAACGGCACCCCCCTCTGCGACCTGTCCGACCCCTTCCTCTCCTTCAAAGTGGATTTGGGGCTATCGCTCCTCGAGGATGTTCTGCAGACCCTCAGGAAACAGAACCCGAGAGATTACGCCATTTGAAGGTACTTCTCTCTTGGCACATCACATTTACTTACTGCTGCAGCCAGATTCCCTGGTCCTGGCGGGAGGAAGGACACTGCAGCACCCCTGCTCCGTGTCTGTTTTGTCGTTCTCGCCTTCCCCACCACAGACTGTCCTCATCCCTGTCCCTGCCCAGGAGTCCTTGGGAGCAGAGCCCACCGGCTCCATGCTCAGAGGAGAGCACAGGCTGCTGGAACCCCCTGGGCAAGTTACTGCTCTCCAACCCGGGCATCTCCCACTCCTGACTGCGTCTCCTCCTCGGGGAAGAAGGCGCTGTTTGCCTAAAGACCTGTTATTGTGGGGACAAGGCTGTGGGACACGGGCACAAGGGGACAGGGCAGGCAGCACTTGTGGGTGAGCAGCCTGTCTGCAGGGAGATGACAGCCCTGCACCTCAGAGCCATAGCTACAGCAAGGGTCAAGAGACAGAAACGGGTGTTTCTTCTCCCACCACGTTTGGATGTGAAAACTCAAAGCTGTTCCTCCCTTCTTTTCCCCCCTCTCGTGGGTTCCTTTTCCCCCAACTCGAGTGCAGCTGGCACTGGCAGCATGGAAACAGGTAAGCACCCACGCAGGCTCCTGACACAGCAACAGCAGTTTATTTTACCCTGCTAGCAGGGGAAGAAACTTCTCTAGATGCTGCTGCTCGAAGCATGCGCTGATCTCTCAGCTGTACAGACATGGAAGAATAAACGTATCTGTGACTGGACGCGTCCTGTTGCCTCATTTCCTCGGGACCCAGCCAGAAAGAGCCCAGCTCCCTTATCTGTGCTGCCAGGGATCGATCCACTCTGGCACTTGGGGTGTCTGCGAGGGTGGGGAAGCAGCGTGGCTCTGCTTCTGGGGGCTGGGAGGAGCTGCTGGGACTTCACCTTCCCCCAGGGAGAGGGCACAGAGCTCAAGTGAAGACCCAGCCTGGAAAGGGAGAGTTCTTCACCCCCAGGGACGGGCAGTGGAACTGCTCTGCCAGTCTCAGGGCATTTCAGGCAGGATCAGGGCAAGCTATTAAAAGGACACTGCAGAAACCCACCAATTCTTGCCTTTTTCACAGCCACGTTAGATACCAGGGTTCTTTTTAGAAACAGCAAAACCTCCAGGCACCCAGATAACCCCGAGCTTTGGGAGCCAGTTACAGCAAAGTGCAGACACCACAGAGGGGGGCAGACAGCTCTGCACCTACCAGGCTCACACCGGGCTGTAAAGGCAGATAATATAAAACAAACTCTGTGAAAACCCCAAAGAAGCTTAGAAATATACAAGAGAGCCAGCCAGAAGGCTTTTCTCAGCACTTTCCCATGGCTGGGTGAGTGGCCCGAGGTGACTGAGGACCCTGGCAGGGAGATCCTGCTACTGAAGGGGTGAGATGCCCCTGGCAGGAGAGCTTCCTGCTGCTGCAGGGGTGAAATATGCTCTCAGAGCAACTCTGCAGCCCTGGCGTGCTCTGAGCCACCCAGAGCCACAGCAATCAAACAGTCCTTGCTCCCAAATAGCCCAGAGCAGCACTGGCCACTCCACGGCTTTCCTAAGTCAGGCATAACTCGCCCGTTTGGCTCCGGCAGCTCTCCAGGAACTGTTGGAGAACGAGTACCCCTGGCTGTAGAAGAAAAACCAGCCAACCAGGACTGCTGGGAACTGCTTCCAGAGCTCCTCTGGTCTGGGTGGTGCATGGCCATCCTCTCCTGGGTGCAGAGCCCCCAGCACCCCGGCAGGGAAGGGAGCAGACAGGGCTGTGGAGCCGAGGAGCAGCGAGCGCGTTGCCATGAGAACCCTGCGGGGCTGGGGCTGTTTTCCCGAGCTGCAGCCGCACGGAGTGGGAGCAAAGGTGGGGGCGGGCTCAGACAAAAATAGGAGCAACCCAGAGGGAGCAGCAAATAGGAAGTGAGGGCAGCTTAAATCAGGGTGAGACTGAGTGCAGCCTGAGAGCAAGAGCACAGATCTTGCCGGCTGGGGAGCCAGGCTGGGCATGGAAGGACCGAGTGAGGAACCAGTTGAGGCAGTGGCAAAAGAGAGACCTCAAAGAGGTCATTTTGCACAGCCTAGAGCTGAGCTGAGGGCAAAGAGTAAGTGAGCTGGAAGCAGTACAGCCAAGGAATCTGCTCCCAGAGTACTGACTTTGGGAGCATCCTAGAGGAAGCAGCAGGAGGAGGATCTGGAGTAGGAGCTAGAAAAAGCGGGAACGAGAGCAGCCTGGAGGCCCCAGCCTGGACAGCAAGGCTGCAATGCCATCAGTCTGTGGTGCTCACACATGAAAGCAGCAGAAAGGCCAGATGAGCACCAGCAGGGCAATTGGTGGGAAGGGAGGCTTCCTAGCGGCCCTAACTGGTGATGTGGTGAGCTAATGAGGGGCTGACGGGCCGCGCTGGGCAGGAGTGAGTCACCGCCTCCACGCAGCAGCAGCCGCTCTCCCTCCTGCTCCAGCAGGATAATCCTTCCGAGCGGGCGGGCACTGCAGCTCCAGGCTAATCAGCTTTGGCCGTGGAAACCAGCCAAGACAAACTCGGTCAAAAGCCAGGCCTTTTGAAGGCAGAGAGCCAAGAATCCACTACCAAGCTCTGACTGCACCCTCAGGTCCGAGCGAGCCAGTTCTCACCCTCTGTTAGAGAGAAACTCAAAGGAACTGGAGAGGATTCTGCTTTCCCCCCACAATTTGCCTTCTAACACCCAGGCCAGCTCTCTGAACATGCTGTGTCTGCAGCACTCAGAGGTTCTGTGCTGTGCTGGGAGATGTGCCTGCCTCCTGGGCCCTGACGCTGGAATGCCTTCACCTGAGATTTCTGGGAAATGGGAAATTTCTGGGAAAACTGCTGCTCAGGCTAGGCTGGCCAGACCAAGAACGTGCATCCCAAGTAAAGACACAACCCTGAACGGAGCTGGGGGAACAACAAGGCATGTATACACGCATCTATGATAAATAAAGTGCTTAAGAAGTCAGGAGAGTGGATGTACTGAATCAGGCAGTGAGGACAGTGGGGAGAGGAAGACAGGCGAAGGGCCCCACAGAGCACAGGGCAGGACCCCTCCAGCAGTGACATCTTTGTGATCTTCATACCACAGGGCAGGGGGAGAGGGGAATAAGTGTCACCTGAAGTTTGACCTGAACCCAAGCAGCAGAGAAGGCTCCCTGCGTGTCCCTGCACAGCCAAGGCATTACTCACTAGCGCAGGAGACACGCAGGGCACCAGATAAACCCTGGGCCACAGAGCAAAGGGCAAGGTACCACGCTGCCACAGACGTGGATGTGCCTGCCACTCCAGAGGGTCACCAGGAGCAAGGGATGACAGAGCCAACAACCTGCATTAGGTGTTTCTGCCTTCCATTTGTTCTGTGATTGGAACACGTTTGTTACTCAAGAGCGATGAGCTGGTGAGACAAGCAGGAAGCAGCTCGGAGTGAACAAGCACCTTGCACTTGAAGTAACCACATTGGAAAAGTGGATCCAAACCAGATAATGATGTCTCTCCCAGGATTTTTAATTTGATACTGCTTTCTCTTCCCTCCTGCAGCCCCTAATA
Source organism: Thinocorus orbignyianus (assembly GCA_013400375.1). NCBI lineage: Eukaryota > Metazoa > Chordata > Aves > Ciconiiformes > Thinocoridae > Thinocorus > Thinocorus orbignyianus. Next base: position 239,699 of record VXBW01007911.1, on the reverse strand, counting down.
ACCCAGGTTTCCTTCTAGCACGAGGATTTCACCCTCTTGTGAACGCAGCACATAACCAAGCTGCTCTGAAGCAGCCTTCCAGGAGACCTGTTTCAACCAGGGGATTCCCACAGCCAGAGTGTATTAGAAAAGAATTCCAGAAGAACAGTGTCAGGGGCTTTGAACTGAGCAAGGAACATCCCTGTTTTTAACTTGGAAGAGTTAAAGAGTGCAATTATGTGAGGAACCAGACACTCTTGTGCTCTCTCGGTGAGCCTTGTGCCTGCTCTCACCACGGTGCTGCCCAGGCAAAAGGCCCTTTAGAAAAGCTGCTGCTTCAGCACAAAAGGGCTCCCTGGAAAGCCAGCCCTTTCATTAAGTGCTTCCTTTCAGCTCTGCTGGGAATCAACGTGTCTTACCGTAAATGCAAAGCACCCAGTTAAATTTAGGTTGCTATAGAAACAGGTTTCAGTGACAACAGCCTGTGTCTCCTTACCTGGGAAGTCCTGGGCTGAGCGGTGCTGTCGGAGGGGACAGTGCTGGGACTGTTGTGGGGCTGGCCCTCCAGCCAGGAAATCTTCAGAGGGTTATTTATCAGCCCGACTTCATTCTTCACAGCCATCTCCTAACAACGAGAACGTTCTTCCATCACCATCTCAATGTCACACCCCACTCTCAGGTCACTAAAAATGGTGAGTTTTTCCATCTCAGCCCGCCCTGGAGGCCAAGGGGGGCACAACCAGTGAAGGTTTCACAGCTGCTCTGCAGGAGAAGCTCCCTTTAGAGCCCATATCTGCATGGAGCACAGACAGAACACACCCTTGCCAGGACTTCTGACAAACTGTCACAGACAATTCTGGGGTATTTTAATTATTTGGATACGTGAGGGAAGGAACAGGTGACAAGAAAGTTTAAGTTGACGTAAAATTAGGTATAAGCAGCGATTTCTCTTCCCACAGCCACATGAATGATTGAAACTCACAGTGAGTCAGTATTTTGACTTCTTTTAAACCACAGCTGCGTGCTAGAACCTCTAAGATTCATTAAGCCCATCTCCACGACAGGCAATTCACCTCCAGTGAGGGCTGATTTGATGGTTCAGCGCCTGCTGTCTGAAGCAGAGCCCCTGCTCAGCCCTTCACAGGCACAGGCTGGCTGTGTGTGTGCAGGACCTGCTCAGGATTTGTGCCTCCAGCCTCGCCACTCCCTCCTGCCTCTGCACCTTTAGACTCTCATTACCCTTCCCCACCGCCCTAATGACAGGGCAGCCTCCCCAGGCCATCAGCCACCAACCTTTCCCTGCTCCAACACCCCTTCTCACCCGCTCTCCCCCCCTGCACACACCCAGGGTCCCCCCCAGACTTACAGCAGCCTTAACCGTAGCGAATTCCACCACTGCACTCCCAGCCTTCCTGCTCGAGATGAGCAGATTGAGCACCTCGCCGTACTGCTGGGGCAGAGAGAGAGAGGGAAGTTAACTGCAGCCCCAGCAGAGAAGCTGGGTTTGTCTGTGGAATCAATGCAAAGAGAAAACATGTGTTCTCAGAGACAAGAGGCTCGAGCCGTCACCCTTTCTGCCTTGCACTGCCTTGCTTCCAGTGATCCCAGCCTGGCATCCCTTCTGCTCCCCCAGGGAACGGTTCTGGGGAGGCACGGAGCTACGCATGGGCTTCGCTTCAACAAGCCCCAGTGCAGGAGGGCAGCTGGGCTCAGAGCCAGAGCCACAGGAGACACTTGCAGGCAGGGAAAATAAAGACCACATGCTGGGATTAGTGGGATCAAAGGCTCGTCTGTTCCTGCCTCTGAACTCCCTGCAGCAGCCAATGCAGCAGCACACCACAACCAGCCGGTCTGACTGTCACCCGGGCACCAACCACCTGTCTGATTGTCACCCGGGCACCAACCATCCGTCTGACTGACATCCGGGCACCAGCCACCAGCGGGAAGAGCCTGGAATGCTCTGTTTCAGCAGAGTCCCCCCTGGGAAGGAGACAGAGGTGCTAACGGGGAACAGCTCCCAGGCAATGGAGCGTGTTGCCGAGCTCAGAATGGCACAAGTGAGAAAGCCAGGCAACAGAGGGAAAAACAATCAAAACAGTGATCCACTCTGGTTTCATACACAGCTTCCCAGAATGAACTATCCTTTCTTGCATGACTGAGAGGAGGGGAAGCTGGAGCAGTAGGAAAGAGTGTCAGACAGGACCTTTTGTAGGATGCGCAGGAGAACATCTCGGGAGTACCCGCCTCCCGTCTCATCTTCTCTGCTGCATTTCCATTTCAGCTGGAAACAAACACACCAAGTTAATTCTGTCCCTCCGCAGACACGCTGCCACACTCCGTGCAGCTCCTGCCACCTGCACAACAATCACGTTTGCTATTTACAGCTACCCCCCGCCCCAACTGCCAAAACAGTGACTGCAGCACCACAACAGGCAAAGGGAACAAATTATTTGGGGAACAGGGAGAAAACGCTGCCTACTGACATGGGAAAAGATAAATCTGAAAGCATTCTAATGGCTATTTCAGGGTAACAGGCAGATGTTTCCCTGTGCCTAAAGCAGAGACAATCCCATTTCAGGCTCAAAACCCCAGATCAGAGAGCAGAGGAGGGGGTGAGGGAGGAAGGGTGTTCTAAAGGCAGTGAGAGGAGCCGTTGGCAGCCACGATACACGAGATCAAGGCTCTTCCCCTCCAGGTACAAAGACCTGCCAGCTGAGCAGAGCTGCAGTGTCCCTTCTGCTTTCCAAAGCTGCACGGTGCTCCACCAGCTACAACCAAAGCCCACTTCATAAAGATGTCTTACTTTGAGTTTGGGAGTTATCTTCCCTTCTGCTCCGTTTCTTTCCTGCTTGCCTAAAGGGGAAAGGAGAAAACAGACTGAATTACACGTGAAAACTCCTCGGCTGAAGAGCGTTTAGCACAAAATTCACCCTGAGAATGTCCATATGGCAACAGCAACCACTGCAGGGCTCTGTTGTTGTGGGTTTTTTATAAATTATGAGATCAATATTTTCCCTGAGAGAAAGGAATGAATCCTGTACTACAGTCTCTGCCAGAAGGAAGAGGGTAGGAAGCAAGAGACAGTAAATGCTCCCATTGAACAGGAAAGCTGAACAGCGCTCTAATCAGCCTTGTAAAGAACAGAACTTTCTGAAATGTAAAACTGTGGTTTAAGCCCCCACACAGAGAATATTAAAAAAGGCAATTCATTACAGAGATGTGTGGATGGGAGTAAAGTTCAGGATACCAAAGGATGAGGTTCAGGAATTCTGAAAAAAATCCCATTCCCCTCTGGAATGTCCTTCTACAAGGACAGGTACCGAACAGCCGGGGAGAATCCGAGGGAGATGACCTCAAACAGGTCTCCCTAACGGGCAGCAGCAGAGCACACAGGGGTGTCCCAGTTCACTGTGTTCCCCATTTCCTGACAGATTTCCTGCTGCTCTTTGTGCAAACCTGGGATGGAGCCTGTCTGTGCCCCAGGAACGTGAGAGAATCAAGTTCCAGAAAGTAAAGCCTCAGCACCCAGAAACTAAACCCCTTTTGTTCTCCACACTGAGCCTGCCGGGTGGGAAGTACCCACAACTTTCCAGGGGACACAGCAGCACCAACCCAGTGACAACTGTGATTTTTTGCAAACTTGAATCATTCCCTGTTTTGAGGCTGCAACACCAACTGCTTCAATTGTGAGGGATGAGCAGGACCTCAGGCTCCCTTCAGTTTAACCGTGGGGCTCTACATCAGACCTTCTAGATCCAGGCCTTAAATAAAATAAGTTTTTTGACTTTTTCCCAAGAAAGATGCTGAGCAGGATGGGGAGATGAGCAGGTCAGGAGGCTGGATCCACAGGTGAGCTCTGCCCTGCAGAAGAGCTCTGCCCAGGGCTCCCCCCTCCTCTGCCCTCACCTTGGAGATGCTGCTCTCTCTCCAGCCGGATCTGCTCTCGAATGAGTCTCTGCTGCTCCTCCAGCTGCCGGGAGCCTTCCTCACGCAGCCGAATTATCTACAGCAGAGGGAAGAGAGCAGGGACACGTGAGGGCACAGCTCTGTGCCTGGGCTGCTGAGGGGAGCCTGTGTCCTACACCCATGGCCTGGGACAACCCTCCTGGGACATCCCCTGGGGCAGCTCCTGAAAGCAGAGCCCTCTTGTTTCTAGTGACACAGAGCCTCCCAGCCAGCACACAACCAGTTAGCTGTTGGTACTGGCTGCCAGGCAAAAGGAAAAGGGCAGACAAACAATAACATCCCTAGATGGACACATCTGCCGTTTGCTACAAGATCCCTTCCATGTGCTACTCTTCCCTTGATCCCAAAGGCTGAAGGACTGTTATACAGAGATTTGCTGCATCTCATCATGTGGTTTTCATTACCACTGTAAAGACTTTCAGCAATTCTTCTCAAAAGAAGCAGAGAAATGACAGAATTTATCATTACTTCCTGTTCTAGTGTTCTTGTTATCCTGATCTCCTCCTCTTCACTCTCCCGGGCCTGGGCTTCTCGTTCTCTGGCTTCAAGATCTGCAGAGAAAGAAAGAAAATTAGAAGAACCCAGAGAGAACTTTCCCTGCTTACCAGAGGTGGATGGAGAGATCACACTTCGCTACACCCACACCAATCAGAGTCCTGGCAGCTCTGCTGCCTCTCCCCTCCCAGGCCCAGCAGTGCATCAGCAGCCTCAGCAGTCCCTAACACCCCCAATCCACCCGGAGCAGGAGCAGCCCCGCTGTGCCTGGGAGGGGATGCCAGGCAGCTGCTGCATCGTCCTGGGCACACACAAACCACAGCCCTCACAAACACCCCGCAGATCCACCAGCGGTGCATTCCAGCAGCAGAAGAAATGCAAACATCCAGCTAACCAGGAGCTGGAGCCAGGAGAAAACGAGGCTCTGGTTTATTACCAAGCTTGACTTTCTTTCTCTTGTCGTCAAGTTTCTGTGCCCTCTCTGCCGCTTGCTTCTTCGCCTTCCTCACTCGGTCATACGCCGCCTGCCAAGGAACCAACACAAGTGTCAAACTCTAGAAAGCAGAGCAGATAAAACGGGAAGCAGTGAAGGAAGGCGAGATCGGATACCCAAACACTGTCATCAGAGGTGAAACGTTTTCTGCTCCTCGCTGCTTGTTCCTGCTAAAAGGGTTGGAAGCCAACAATATCCCAAAAACATGAGAAGAGGCCCAAGAAGTCCAGGAATAACTGCAAAGTGTACTGAGGACAAAGCCTGACCCATCTTCAGAGGTGGGAAGGGTATTTTTGTTCCCTGAACATGCCAGAAGCAGCTTCTGGGGCACTGGTAGCAGATCAGGATTGGTTTAGAGCAAAATTTTACCAACAAAAAGGTCTATTTTATGTGAGATTCATGCACAGGACAGATGTTTGACTCCCATGGACGTGTGAGATCAAAGAACATCAGAGCTCCTCAGCAGCAATGACACACCAGCGTTCATTTAGCACTACAGAGACTTAGGAACTGGGTAAACTGGCCATTTCACTGGCACCTGTTTAAACCAATAGATAATCTGTTCACCAGCCTCCCCAGAACCCTTCCGCAGCAGGTGAGGCCCAGAGAAGCACAAGTACTAAATGTCACTTGCAGAACAGCTGCACAGCAGAGCACTGTGCTTCTTTATAAACCAGAAAAGCTGGTATTTTTCCTTCCTGCACAGGAAGGGTTGGCTGAACACTTTTGCCTTTTGAAAATGTAGAAGCCAAAGTGTTTTTGGATACCAAAAGCTTAATTTCCCCCTGAGAGGGGATTACAAGCTTTGCCAGGGTTCAAACAGAAGGGAGTTATTTCATGTTTTCAGATGGTAAGATTTAAAATTCTAAGATGCCTCCTTTCCCAAGTTTGTCTGGATAGAGTCATTTGCTCTTTTGGAGTTTGTTTTTATTCTTCCCTTCACCCATCCAGGTAACTCTCTGGCCCTGGACAATAGGGACACATCAAGAGCCTACGCACAGCGAGACCAGAGCCCGAGCTACACCTGGAGCCTGCAAAGCTCCCACAGAGAAAGGACAGAGCCCGTGGCTGTGGTTCAGCTTCTCTGTTTACGAGTCTCTCTGCCCCACGGAGAGGGGCCTGGAGCTGAGCAATCCCAGCCAGATATTCTTCCTTTGCCAGCCCGTGACTTGCAAGGAACTGCAAAAGCACTGTTGTCACGGGGATTTCTTGTGTCCCTGAGCCAGTGGTGGTCATCGTTGATATTCTTTAATGGGATGCTCCCCAGTCTAACACGTTATTAAAGACAGTATCTCACCCTGGCAGCAAAGGGACAGAGCTACTCTCAGCACAGCAGAGAGATAACGTTTCCCCAAGTTCTTATCTGGCACCCGCTGTCTGATCTCACAGAGAACCACGGGGAACAGCAGGTGAGACTTACACTGATGAAACCACAACTGGGGAAGAGCGTGGGACAGGCTGGAGGAGAGTTTCCAGCACCTCCCCAGCCTCCTCGCAGGGAGAAACACAACCCCAGCACCACAGAGGGACACACATCCTTACCCTGGCTGCTGCATCTGTGAGCACGGCGAGGGCCTGGGACAGCTGGTGGAAAAGTTCCGCTGGGAATTAGAAGAGAAAAGGGTAAGATGCAGAAAGCCACGCCAGTGGGATGGAGACAATCCCTTATGGAACAGACCTGCAGAACATCAGAGAAAAGAATCATCTTCCCAAAGCATTTGTAAGCCAGTCTACAGCCAGGATTGCCTCAGCTCGAGGGACAATTGTTACACAAACGTCAGGGTACCTGAGAAACACAAACTGGGGCCATTTCATTCCAAGAGAAATCCTGAAAACACAAATTCAGCAGAACCCACCTGCAGAAACGTTTCCCTCACCCTGCAGTCAGCCCAAAATACACTGTCACACACAAATCCTCCCTTCCATATCCATGGTTTTCCAGCCCAAGATTCAAACTTTCCATTTTACCCCAATGCTGCTGCCCCTCACCCTGGGAGGTTGCACATATAAGCCAGAGCCTCCCCATACAGTTTTAATCGCTTCTCATTCTCTGCAGACAGCAAAGCCCCCACCTTTCCTCTCATGGCTGCTAAAATCTACTTTTTTTCTGGTGGAAAAGGTTTTTTTCAATCTATAAAAATCTGTATCTTTTCAATCTATAAAGCTGTAGCCTATCAAACTGGGAAATGCAAGACAGAACAAGGTTTGGTGTGTGGTGTCTTGAGGAACAGTGTTCTTCTAATTACTGCTGCTTTTTGCTGCCGCCTGTAGCTGCAGCAGCCAGCCCTTGCCACAGTTCAGTTCCACGGAGTCAGGGCCTCTCACAGCCAGAAACGGGCACTGCCCACAGATAATATGATTCATGAGCTTGATATTGAAGTTGTGACTGAAAGAGGTAGGGATTAAAACAGTGACCAGGCAGTAAGCGCTGGGGACAGCGTAGCCAGAGGCCTGGGGTTCAAGCACCACGTGGGAAGACTCAGAGATAACAACCAGCACTGAGAATTTCAGCACTTAGTGCTGATGTTTCTAAACCCAGTGTGTATGCTCTCAGCCTCTGAAACAGAGCTCCCTAACGGTGATGAAAAGAACTCCCAGCCCTGCCTATACACGCTCCACATGACATATGCTCAGTCCTTCCCCTAGTTACACCCAAGGACAGACCTGAAGCCAAGCAGAGCTGCTTCCAGGAGTCCACAGGCATGAAAACAAACCCCAAGAGCCACCCATGTCTGCACAGCCCCATCTTACCTCCTCTGGGATTGTCCGGGTTCTTATCCGGGTGGCAAGTCAAAGCCTTCTGCCGGAACGCTTTCTTCACCTGCCAGAGCCAGAACTGAGAGTTACTGCTTGAGGATGTTTACTCTGTGCTGAGAAAAGAAACTTAGGGAAAAAACCAAACCCAACCACACTGCAGAAACAAGAAGTTACTATTCAGAGGGTTTATTTTGTTGTTTGTTTTGTTTAACTTAAACCACAGCTGCCCACGGTAAGCAGAAGGCTGCAGGTGAAGCAGCATTCCTTTGTGTGCCTGGAGACCTGACAGAATACAGAGACCATTTCTGGAGCATCACTGGCTCCATCAGTCCCCAACAGTTAAAAGTAAAGCAGCCAGAGCAAGAGCAAGAGAAGAAAAAATAAGAAAAGATCAGTTTTCCACCTCAATGCAGTGAGTTGATCCTTTCAACCCCAGGGTACTGCAAGGAAAAGGACCTGAGCCCAGGCACTGAGCGGGCAGACAGCCGTATTTGTATGAGTTTCAGCTTTTCAAAGCCACAAGCTGTACTTCCAGGTGTGCTGTGTGACAGCAGGCAGACCTTTCCAGAGCCAGCCCCAGCTCACCAAGGCATCTCTCTGACCAGAGGGGCAGCACAGTCTTTGCAGCTGCAACTTCAGCAGATAAAGGACCATTCAGGGTGCAGCTCTGGCAAGGTGAAGAACATTTAACCCAAGGCTGTTCAAACTCTGCCACGCTTCAAAGAAGGGCTGACAATTTTCTGAGCTAAGCCACTGCTCACAAAGTTCCCTCTGTCAGTGACACATCCTCACACAAGAAAGGGGAGGAGGAAAAGCTGGGTTCCACTGCCCAGGAGTCCTCACAAGCAGCGGAGCGCGGTGGCCCGGCTCCACCTGGTGGATACAGCTCTGGGAAGGAAAACGTTCAGCTAAAGCTTCCCAGGGTAACCCCAGCTCCTGCCTAAGTTAAGGGAGAGGTAAATCTCACCTTCCATCAGTCCCAACCAGGATATACCTGCTTGTCCTACGTGGCAAATCAGATAAGGCTTCTCTAAACAGCGAGGTGAAGTTACTGCAACAGTCCTGCTCCCCTTTGTTCATCTCTTTTGGCCACGCTGCTCTGCATATAAAGAGCCCGTGGGTTGCTCCTAATCAAGGATTAACACTCCAAATTGCATTTGTTCGTTTTTAAATTACACTGTTACACCCAATAAGCAATTTCCTCACCCTTTGCCCCCAGTGAGAAGCTCAGCAGAGAAGCTGAGGCCACCTGAAGCCTTTCACCTCCTTCAATCCCGTGTGTTAGATTTCACCTGTCCCTGTTTCATGCTTCACACATGGGATTTCCAGGCAGCCTCAGCCACAGCTGCTGGCTCAGCCCAGGCTGTAGCTTAAAAAAAAGTAGGAAAACCCAAGTTTTCCCTTCAAGCTTAACTTCGCTCAGCAACTTAGTTTTCCTCAGAAACTTACTTCCTTTGAAAAAGTGACATTCCCAGCTCAGTTGCTCAAATCCTATGTCCAGTGTCGATTCATCAATTAAACCAGAGTCCGGATGGAAACATCCCATTCCCAACTCACAAAGTTAACTAGATGGCTTACGGGGACCTATGATAAATAGACTGGCCTCTAACAACTGCATTTTTGCTAAACTTCAGGAGGGACTCTCCTCCCGCAGGCACATGGAACGGTTAGAGTTGGAAGGGACCTTAAAAATCACATATACACACACACAAGGGAAGAGAACCGAGGGCCCAGAGTACCCTGGCACCTCTCCCCAAGGGTTCCATCCCTGACAAGGCCAGGCCTGGCCCCAGAGGAGCAGAGGGAAGGGAGAAGCGCCAGAAACACCGGGATTTCCCTCTCATTACCCTCTCCAGCCGCCAGGCAGCAGCCACACCACGCTAAAACAAGGCCTGCAGCCACGGCCCAGCTAAAAACCGGGGGAGCAGCGACGGCGGCCCAGCCGCCTCCAGCGGGGCAGCGTCCCCCGGCGCTGAGGGGAGAGGAGGGAAGAGAAGGGGTCGCCCCCCGAAGGTTCCCGTGTCCCTGACCTCCTTCTCCGACGCCTTCTCACCGACCCCCAGCAGGCCGTACAGATCCAACTCCAGCAGGTCCTTGTCCACCGCCATGTTGGTGCCGGGCGGTTTCCGCCGGCCCCGCGTTGCCCGCCGGGAAACGGAGTCCCCGCTTCACTTCCACCCCATTTCCAGCATTAGCAACTTGACTACATATACCAGGATGCATCGGGCCCCGACCCCAGAGGGCACGGCGAGCCGCGGTGCTTGCTGGGAGATGTAGTTTTCTCGCTGTAGTGGTAAGCGGGGCGGGGAGGTTGAGGGACTACAACTCCCGTCGGGCTTTGCGCCGCCGCTCGGCTGAGGAGGTGGTGGGCACCGTGGTGGTGTGGTCGTGGCGGGGGCTGCGGCTGAGGTGTGTGTCGGTTTTAAGGAGGGAGAAAAGCTCCACAGCAAGCCGTCAGGGGGCTCCGGCCGCGGGGGAGAGGCGGGAGTGTCCCTCGGGCAGCCGTTCCCCGTCCGGGGCTGTGCCCACCCTGAAGATGGGCCTGCTCGGCCCAGGCCGCAGCTCCTGGGGAATTGTCTCCCAACCCTTTGATTTAGCCAATCACTTCTTCCGTATCTGTAAATAATTATTTAAAATTAGATTTATTAGGTTGGAAGGTGGGTTTGTTGGTTTTTTGTGTGTGTGTGTGATTATGACTCAATGGTAATGGTCACCAGGGTACAGTTAAGAGTCACAGAATGGCTTGGAAAAACCACCCAGTGCCACCCCTGCCCTGGGCAGGGACACCTCCCACCAGCCCAGGTTGCTCCAAGCCCCATCCAGCCTGGCCTTGAACCCCTCCAGGGATGGGGCAGCCACAGCTTCTCTGGGCAACCTGAGCCAGGATCTCTCCACCTTGGAGGAGAACCCTCTGGGGAGACCTTAGAGCCCCTGCCAGTCCTGAGAAGCCGCGTTTCGAGGGGGGCTCATCACTGTCTCCACTTGGACACGGAACCGTTGACTGCAGCTGTTTGAGTGCGACCATCCAGCCACTTCCTTTTCTACCCAGTGGCCTGTCCAGTCTGTCACCTGCTGGGCTTTTTGAGGTGACCAAGAGCCATTTGTACAGTCCAAGAGACACAAACTTGGTTTGGAGTAATGAGTTGTGATGGAGGAAGGGTTTTGTGGAGGAGTCTCCTTCACACTCCCCTCCACAGACAGATCACCCTGAGACCTTGAGCACGAACAGCACCAAGAGAACCTCAGCTTGCTCTCTCATCCTTCCCTGTCCTTTGCCATTGTGCCCCGTTTCTTGCAGGATCCTCCAGTCCTGCAGTCCCTTCCCGGTGATCTCTGGTGACAGGACAAGAGATGAGGGGCATGAACTGGAATACCAGGACCTCTAGCTAGTGGTTCTACAGTACTTGTTTATTTAGAGGGAGGAGAAGCGCTGGAAGGAGTTGCCCACAGGGTTTGCCAGGAGAAGAGGTGACAGGCTTCATTCCTCAGCAGGAGCAGTGGGGCTGGCCGCTGGCAGAGCGGGTGGCATCCCAGATTGTGACTGTCCCACTGCCACCATCCACGTGCCCTTCAGCAGACACACAGCTGCTACCTCGGGGGCCTTTGGTGTCCCTGGGCTGGATGTGCTGCCTTCCCAGGGGTGGTCAGGGGCTGAGCGTGGTGTTCCCCGTGTTGGTGGGGTGGGCTACCAGGTCCTGCGCCGGGATTGCCTCCTTCCTCCACGTCCTTCTCTGGAGGAATCACGGCCCCCCCGCCCACGGCGTTGTCTTCTCCTGGAATAAGCCAGGACTCCCCACCAGGATCTTGAAGCTCGCCTCTGGTTCCGAACCCTCCTTTGCCACTGCCGCCGTGTTCGTGCTCGGCCCCCCGAGCTGTGGGACCTCCACCGGTAGCCCCAGATGTCCTGCTGAGGCCATGAACCTCGACCCCTGTTCCTCCACCACCTCCAGTGTGCCGGGGAGCCGTGGGCTGCTGTGCCCACGTCCTCCCTGTGGCCTCGGTGCCCTTGCCTGGGGGACCTTCTCCATTGCCTTCCCAGGTCAGGGGGATCCTCCTCATCCCTGTTCCACCCCCGCAGTCTGTCGCGGCGGCGCCGAGAGTGCTCCCTCCCACCTCGGAACCTCCACCGGACTCTTCTCCTTGTGGCATGCGGGACCCTGAAGGTGTCCCCTCCTGCCCGCTGGCTCCTCCATGAGGAGATTGGGACATCCGTTTCCCACCTTGCAGCTTGGCCACCACCGCCCTGAGACCTGCTCCGCTGCCGCCTCTCCCTTCTGGAGGAGTTGTAGCCCCTGCTGTGGCCACCTTGGTGCCAGCCCTGGGACCTGCTTCGTCTTCTCCTCCTGGCAGCCCTGGCACGGCCACCGCCACGGGCTCTGCTGGACGAGCTGCGGCGCTGGCTGCTGAGGGAAACACACCTCCTCCTTTCTGCTGAGTGGCCTTGAGGGGTCCCTGCGGGCACGATGTCCTGCTCTTGGTGGCAGTGAGGTGACAGCGTGGGGAAGAGGTGGCGGGTGGACTGCTGGCACTTGGGGCACTCGTTGTCCCTGCTGGCCCACTCCTGCACGCACGAGAAGCAGAAGCAGTGCCTGCACCAGCTCGCGCAGCCGGAGGTGGGGACGGTGTCCTGGGGGACGGGGGGGTTTGCGTCCTCAGGGGTCTCTGGTGGCACGGTCTGGTTCTCCTGGCTGGTGCTGGCCACAGGGGAGGAGGCATCTTCTTCTGCCAAGTCCCTGTCCTTTTCCTTGTCCCTGTCCTTTTCTTTTTCCTTGTCCTTTTCCTCCTCCTTGTCCTTTTCCTTGTCGTTTTCCTCCTCCTTGTCCTTTTCCTTGTCGTTTTCCTCCTCCTTGTCCTTTTCCTTGTCGTTTTCCTCCTCCGACACCATCTCGTGCTGCAAACAAAAGGGTTTCATAGCTCATGACCTGCCCTGGAGACACAACCTGCTGTTGCAGAGGTGGGCACTTGGCCACAGGGCTGTGCTTCTGCTGCCACGAGTGTTGGGGACACCCTGGGGCAGACGAGTGACACCAGGGGTGTCTTCATGTGCTCCTCCTGCTCCCCAGGCAGGAGGGTGTCAGACCTCTCTGACGTGGGGAGGCAGGAGAACGGTTCTCCCCAGCAAGTGCAGCACGAGGCTGGGGGTGTAGCAGGTCAGGACCAGTGTCCCCATCCAGCAGATCCTCTCTGCACCCTTGGGATGGGGTCCTTCGTCCCCCCACCCACAGATGGCCATCCCCAGTGCACAAGGATAGCGCTGTGGCCCTGCACCCACATCACAGGTATCCTGAGGACCATACCCAGAAGACACAAACCTCAGCCTCTAGGGACAAAACTGCCCTGTTTGGCCAACACAGCATGTCCAGTCCTGGGCTCCTGGGGACAAGGGACATGTCCACACTGGAGACAATCCCACACAGGGCCACAAAGGAGAGCGGAAAGGGACTGGAGGATCTCTCCTATGAGGATGGGCTGAGAAATGGGCCTGTCCAGCCTGGAGAAGGGAAGGCTTTGGGGGGATCATTCTCAATATCTCCCAATACCCAACGGGACACTGCCAATGAGAAGGAGCCAGGTTCCCTTCAGGGCTTCCCAGTGACAGGAGCGCCAGTGATGGGCACAGACTGGCACACGGCAGATTCTGCCTGAACATCAGCAAAGCCTTTCTTGCGGTGACAGTGACCAAGCACCGGCACAAGCTGCCCCCACCGCTTGTGGGGTCTCCCTCCTTGGAGATGACTCACCCAGGATCCTGGGACACCATAGAATCATAGAATGGTTAGAGTTGGAAGGGACCTTAAAGGTCATTGAGTTCCAACACCCTCTCTAGGTGGCCCTGCTTGAGCAGAGGTGTTGGAGCAGGCCACCTCCAGGCCAGTCCCAGCCAAGAGGCGTTTGGGTGNCCTGCACCCACATCACAGGTATCCTGAGGACCATACCCAGAAGACACAAACCTCAGCCTCTAGGGACAAAACTGCCCTGTTTGGCCAACACAGCATGTCCAGTCCTGGGCTCCTGGGGACAAGGGACATGTCCACACTGGAGACAATCCCACACAGGGCCACAAAGGAGAGCGCTGAAGGGACTGGAGCGTCTCACCTGTGAGGATGGGCTGAGAAATGGGCCTGTGCAGCCTGGAGAATGGAAGGCTTTGGGGGGATCATTCTCAGTATCCCAATACCCAATGGGACACTGCCAACGAGATGGAGCCAGGCTCCTCTCAGAGGTTCCCAGTGATGGGAGCACCAGTGATGGGCACAGACTGGCACACAGCAGATTCTGAACATCAGCAAAGCTTTTCTCATGGTGACGGTGACCAAGCACTGGCACAAGCTTTCCCCACGGCTTGTGGGGTCTCCCTCCTTGGAGATGACACACCCAGGATCCTGGGACACCATAGAATCATAGAATGGTTAGACTTGGAAGGGACCTTAAAGGTCATTGAGTTCCAACACCATCTCTAGGTGGCCCTGCTTGAGCAGAGGTGTTGGAGCAGGCAACCTCCAGGCCAGTCCCAGCCAAGAGGCGTTTGGGTGGTGACTGAGACAGCGTTTCCATGGGTGGCTGCACTGCCGTGGGGTGTCTCTACAGCTCATTCTCCAGGAATTTCCTTGCGAAACGCATCCAGAGTTTGCTGCCCCCCTCCTGCTTGAGGTGACAACAGGGGCTGCAGCACAGGGCACACGGGCCACCCTCCACCTTGGAGACCCCAACCTTGTAGGCACCATCTCAGCTCGTTACTCCAAATTGGTCCAATTTTTGTTCTCTCTCAGGCTGTTCCTGGGACACCTGTTCATGTGCAGGATTCCAGCATGTCACAGGCCTCTACACTCACTCCCTGCCATGTGCCACAGGCACATTGACACGGTGCTTAGTGCGGTCTTGCTCTGCTCCTTGGTGGCAAGAAGACAACAGACAGGCACATTGTCCCTTGCCCTGTGCCCTCCACCTTCCCGTTTCCCCTCCCAGTACCTGGTGGGCAGCAGGATGGCCCCAGCAGCCCAGAGTGGGACACCAAGGATGAGTGGGCCATCACGGACACGCGTGGGGGTGCTCCATGTTTTCTAGGGACACTGGTGGGGTCGCAGCCCGGCAGGGGGGACACCTCTGTGACATCACAGTGCCATGGAGAAGAAAGAGGTCCAAGCCCAGCCCCAGGGTTAAGTCAATCCTCAGGCTTTTGGCAAATCTGCTCCCTTCTGCCTCAGTTTCCTTTTAATGAAGAGGTAAAAGTGATTGCCTCCTGGGCAGCACAGGGGCTTTGGGGACACTGCTGAGGCACTGAGCGAGCACGGAGAGCTCTTTGCTTCCAGGCAGCCCTGCTCCTCCAGCTCAGGAAGGGCAGAGTCTCTCTCCAACCATCTGTACTCACCTCGACACAGCCTGTCCTTGGGCTGCCAGCAGTGCCGCAGGGTCACAGAAAGGTCCAGGTTGGCAGGGACCTTTCAGAACATCGAGCTGAACCATCAACCCACCACTGACCCGTGTCCCTCAGCACCACGGCTGCCCGGCTTTGAAATCCATCCAGGGATGGTGACTCCACTCCTGCCATGGGCAGCCTCTGCCAAGGCTTCACAGTCCTTTTGGGAAAGAAATTTTTCCCAATATGCAACCTAACACATCCAACACAACTTGAGGCTGTTTCCTCTTGTCCCCTGGCCTGTTCCTTGGGAGAAGAGACTGACTCCTGCCCCGGCTACACCCTCCTTTCAGGGAGTTGTAGAGAGCGAGAAGGTCTCCCCTCAGCCTCCTCCAGGCTGAACACCCCCAGCTCCCGCAGCCACCGTGACGACTGGGCAGGTCCAAGTCCAAGCCAAGGGTTGGATCAGGTCCAGAGCGACAGGGCATGGCCAAGGTGTAGCTGCAGAGGCTCCGTGGACAGGTGGTGACCAGTGCTCCCACCACAGAGCTCCAGAATCCTAGAATGGTCAGAGTTGGAAGAGATCTTAAACACCATCTAGTTCCAAGCCCCCTGCCCTGGGCAAGGACACCTCCCACCAGCCCAGGTTGCTCCAAGCCCCATCCAGCCTGGCCTTGAACCCCTCCAGGGATGGGGCAGCCACAGCTTCTCTGGGCAACCTGTCCCAGTGCCTCACCACCCTCACAGTAAAGAACTTCTTCCTAACATCCAATTTAAATCTCCCCTTTTCCAATTTAAAACCCTTCCCCCTTGCCCTATCCCTCCCCTCCCTGACCAAGAGTCCCTCCCCAGCTCTCCTGGAGCTCCCTTCAGATCCTGGAAGGCTGCTCCAAGGTCTCCCCGAAGCCTTCTCTTCTCCAGGCAAAGAAAGCCAAACCTCTTCCAGAAGAAAGCTGAGGCCCTGGGCTGAGCTTGGGTAGAGCCCCTGGCCCCAGGAGGGTGGGTGGAGGTTTCAGGTGAGGCTGATCAGGGTCATTAAAGCTTATTAATGCAGCCAGGGGCCTGACAGGGACCTTCAAGGTCGGCAGTGGGTTTGGTAGCTCCCACAACCCCTTTTTGATCTAAGATGGGTGTCAAGAAAATGCTCAGTTGCCTCTGGGGTCTGCGTGCTCCTTACATTGTGTGGGCAGCAGGAGGAGAGGCTGAAGAACCCTAGAGCAAGTGGGCAGGAGAAGATACTCCAGGCTTCAGGGACCAAACTACAGCCGGGCAGAAATTCTCACAGTCTTCTCCAGCTGATCTTATTTCTGGATTTAATAGGACTGATTTTATTGCACGATGATGAATAGAGGTCTCTGCAAATGCCCTCACAAAATACCCCAGAGGCTGTGTGGGTTCTCAGGTACCTGCAGCGCTGGAGTCTGAATGAAATACGATGAGTTGTGCCTGGAGAGGAAGGTTTTCAGGAGAAGATTTTTTTTCTAGTCTTTTTGAGGAAGTTTTGGTTTTGTTTTTGTTTTGTTTTGTTTTGTTTTAAAAAAGAAATTCTTTGATCATAATAGTTACAATTTTATCGATGGCTACGACACCTCTTCAGTGCATTGAGAATCATTAATCTTCCACAAAAATGACATCCAACACAGCCAACTTTTTAACAGTAACATTCCAGCCCCCCTCTAAGAGAATTTGGGTCTCTTTAAAACGGAGCTTGCTTTAAAAGGATCGGTGTCTGAAATGCAGGGTACCCAGACACAGTTTTAAAGTGTGAAATATCATCAGTGCTGTATTTTCAGCAGTGCCTGGGGAAGAGATTAAGCTACAGATAATGCAGGGGCGGGGGGAAACCAACAAAAAGACATGAATTATTGTATTTCTTATCAGTGGCTTCTGAATTTAAGACAAAAGCTGAATGTTCCATGCGTAGGCAGGAGCTAACTGGGTGTAAGCTGAATAACGAATGTCTGTATCATCTGATATGGAATGATGAAACAATAACAATCATGCAGAGTCATTTGGGGTGTCATTAAGCTTCGTTTGTATGTACAGTGTTAATGACAAGGCGCCAAAGAGAGCAGGAGCTGCGCTGGGACACCCGCTCCGGCTGGCACGGAGGCTGTGCAGGACACGCTGCCTCGGGAAGTAAAGTCAGATCTTCACGCTGTCCCCACACGGTGCCACAAAGGACAACTGTACTTGTCAATGCCATGCACGTGCTTTACAAAAAAGAAATAATTATAAAGCAATTGATAAATTTCTGTGGAATGAAACCCCCAAGCCCTTTCCCTCATTTGTGAGGAGCCCCACTCCTTAATGAAAAAGCCGCTTTGCCCTAAGAGTCCTCCTGAAGCTGCTCCTCACCTCCCTGTTCCTCAGGCTGTAGATGAGGGGGTTCAGCATGGGGATGACCAGGGTGTAGAAGACTGCCGAGACTTTCTCCTGCTCCATGGAGTAGCTGGAGCTGGGCTGGATGTAGCTGAAGGAGACGGAGCCGTAGAAGATGGAGACGGCTGTCAGGTGGGAGGCGCAGGTGTGGAAGGTTTTCTTCCTGCCCTGGTCCGATCGGATCTGCAGGATGGCTGCGAGGATGCGCACGTAGGAAACGATGATGACCAGGAGGGTCAGGAGAGCGAGAACCGCCGAGAAACCCACCAGCAAAGTCTCATTGCGACGGGTGTCCAGGCAGGCCAGCTTCAGCAGGGGAGGAACGTCGCAGAAGTAGTGGTTGATGAGGTTGGGGCCGCAGAAGGGCAGCCCCAGCAAACCACAGGTGTGTGTCAGTGAGTTTATCAGCCCCGCCAGGTACGACCCCACCACCAGCTGCACACAGACCCTCCTGGTCATGACAGAGGAGTAGAGCAGGGGGCTGCAGACGGCTACGTAACAGTCGTAGGCCATTGCAGACAGCAAGAACCCCTCCGTGGTGAGCAGAAGCGCAAAAAAGAAGCTCTGGGAAAGGCAGACCGGGTAGGAGATGGTTTTGTTCTCCACTAAGAAGCTCAGCAGCAGCCTTGGAGCAAAGAGAGTAGAGTGGCAGAGGTCGATCACGGACAAGTTACTGAGGAAGAAGTACATGGGAGTGCGAAGTTGGAGGTGAGCCCAAATCAAAAGGATCATCCCAAGGTTCCCCAGCACCGTGGTGATGTAGATCACCAAAAACACCAAGAACAGAGGGACCTGCAGCTTGTCCGTCAGTCCCAGGAGAATGAAATGGGTTACGGTGCTGTCATTGCTCCCAGCCATCGGGCTCCGGGGGTACGGTTGGGAGAGCTGCTGGGTCACAAGGAGTGCTCAGGATGCAGGGAGCACAGAGCAAACTGGACTGGCGGTTTTAGGTTTATTCTGAAATCGTAGCCTGGTTGTGCTCTAAGCTTTCTGCTTGATGCAAGGCAAAGTACAACAAAAATTTGGAGCTGATGTTTTATTTCATTCCATTCCCGGCCAGATGGAGCACGTGAATCTAGCAAAATCCTGCAGCGAGAACGTAATCCTGAATTTGAATCTCTCTAAGCTTGTCTGTAACTGAGGCAACTCTAAAAGCAAGTACATGGCATTCTTCCCACCCAGGTGATGTTAATTTGGGATTTTTGTCCCTTTCCTTGCCAAAATTTTACGTAGCCAAAACATTGAATCTTCTAGGTGTCCTGGAACAACAACAACAACAAAACCAAAACACACACAAAACCAACCAACCAACCAAATCAAAACAAAAAACAAAGAACCACCCCAAATCGGAAAACTTTTAGAGGGACCTCTTTGTCCTACAGCTGTTTCAGTTTCAGCTGGAATTACCTATTTCAATTAGTTACTTCTCCCTTGTCAGTGTCAATAGGGATGCTGAAGCTCAGCACTCTCGGCTGCCTGAATTCCTGACACACACCCCAAACTGGAGCCCCCCCAGATACTGAAGAGGAAGACCTGCAGAAACGCTGTTGGACACTACTTGCACAGGGAATGATGATGGAAAGTTCAGGGTCATTTTATTTAACCCCTGAAGGGTGTAGCTGCACAGCTGGTGGCATTTCCTGATATTCTTAAGACTGTAAAGATAAGCTCCCTTTGCCTGTGCCTGTGCGGGGCTGGATTTGGGATACAGCTCTTTGTGAGCCAAGAGCATCCTGAACCCTCAGGGAGGGTCCAGAGCTCCGGACTGACACGACCCACACAGCTGAAGGGAATGGGAAATTTGTATTTAGTGAAGAGGCAGCGACAGGGAAGCAGAGACCCAGAGGAAAAGGGATGGGAAGGCAGAGGGAGCTTTGCAAAGCATTGCGGCTGAAGAGAGGATGATGCTGAGCATCAGGAACTTTGCAGCCAATGCCCACGGAAGCGCGCTGGTCCAGCGAGCGTCTGCCTTGCAGTTCCTTACCTTGGGGTGGCTTCTGCACAGCCCAACTTCACACTGGGAGAAGCAGGTGGCCACAGAACCCCGACATCAGCTCTTTTTCTGAGGCAAGACCTCAGGCAATATTTGATTTTAACCTCTTGCCTCAAAATATTTTCTTTTCCTTCCTGCTTTAACGACCCATCTTGAACTGAATGGTCTGGTGTGATTTTCCAGGCTCGTTACACTGAGTTGCCGGGCACTGAAATCTGTCTGAGGTCTGCGAGCCAGCAGTCTGTCTGTCTGGACACACACACAGTGCCTCGAGGCACTGGGGCTTGGGAGAGGAGCAGCCCCTCAGCCCTAAACCCCCCTCAGAACACACGATTCTCACATTGAATTTAGGATTCAGGCAAAGCGGGTGTGCAAGGAACAGTTTTCCTTTAAAGGAGAGCCCTACAATGTGCTTCTGGGAGCTGGAGCTTTTACCCTCCACGTGTTGTTACACAGAGGGACTGATTATTTCCCTCGATGCTGTTCTTTCCCTGTTTACTAATTGCTTCCTTGAGCCTAATGGCCTGAAACTTGAGCAGAAGTAAACTGCAAGGGGTTAACTTCCATGTCAGCGGTTCTGCTGGACCTGAGTGATAAACGCAGCTCCTCATAAATCAGCAACTGAAAGTTTTTAGCAAGAGGAGAAAAGATTTAAGGCTGAATTCTTCCGAGGATGTTAATACTGAGGGGGAGCCAAACCCCTCACCAGTGGACTTTGGTTGAAATGAGCCAGTGGAGGGAACTCTAGAGCAGACCATAAACTTTCTGGTGGGTAAAATGAGTGGAATAAGAAGAGCATCCCAGGGCTCCCTCTGCAAGTAGGAGAGAAAAGCCCACTTGATAAATATTTTGTGCTTGCCCAACTTCCCAGACAGACTCAGCAGAGTGAACACTGACAGCGACAGGCACTGGCCACCGCTCTGCTGAACATTTCACCAGCTGCTGGTTTTAGTGGGGCTGATGTTTTCTTCCCCAATCACAGAATCACAGAGTTGTCTGGGTTGGAAGGGACCTTTAAGATCAGAGTCCAACCATCCTGATAGTCCCTGATAAAAACCATCATTAAACCATGTCTCCAAGCACTCAACCCAGCTTTTGAATACTTTCAGGGATGGTGCCTCAAGCACTTCCCTGGGCAGCCCATGATTAATAATCCTTTCCATCTAAAAATGTTCCTGATGTCCAATCTGAACCTCCCTGGCTCACCTTGAGGCCATTTCCTCTTGTCCCGTCATCTGTGACTTGGGAGAAGAGACCAACCTCCTCTTGTAGAGGAGGTACTTCAGGTAGTGATGGATGGACACCAGAATTCAAACACGTCAAGATCTAGAGTCTTAAAGGCAAATTAAGCGAGATTCATTGTTTAAGTCTTAAAGACACTAATCTGAGGCCAAGCTACTCTGCTGAACTCCATCTGAGCCAGCGGAGAGAAGTGAACCTTTATGGAGAATCATACATCTCAGCAATCTCCCGTCATCTGTGACTGACAGGATCCTGTCTTAGGACAGGATTTTTCTTCTGACGTCTACAACCTTCTGCTACTCTGACAGGCAAGGTAATGAGCAGCATTTTTTCCTCCCCATCACCCTTCTGAGTGCTTTTTTCACCTCCTTGTTCCTGAGGCTGTAGATCAGGGGGTTCAGCATGGGAACAACCAGGGTGTAAAACACCGCAGAGATTTTCTCCCGTTCCAGAGAGTATTTTGAACTGGGCTGCACGTGGCTCAAGCTCACCGGCCCGTAGAAGAGGGTGACGGCCGTCAGGTGGGAGGCGCAGGTGGAGAAGGCTTTGTGCCTGCTTTTGGAGCTCATCCTCATCATTGAGAAAAAGATGGAGAGGTAGGAGATGATGACAGACAGGAGAGTTGACGTGGCTATGAGCCCCGAGAGGGTGACAAGCAGTACCTCATTGATGCGCCTGTCGGAGCATGCTAGTTGCAGCAGCGGGTTTGTGTCGCAGAAGTAGTGGTTGATGGCATTAGGGCCACAGAATGACAAGTGCAGTAAGCCACCCGTGTGTACTAAGGAGTTTAGGAGCCCCCCCAGGTATGACCCAGCCACCAGCCAAACGCAGACCTTCCTGGGCATGAGGGCAGTGTAGAGCAGTGGGCTGCAGATGGCCACGTAGCGGTCATAAGCCATGGTGGCCAGCAGGAACCCCTCCGTGGTCACAAACACAACAAAGGAGAAGTGCTGGACAATGCACGCCGAGTAAGAAATGGTCTTGTTCTCCACCAGGAAGTTTACCAGCATCCTTGGAGCAAAAACTGAAGAGTAACAGAGATCCACAACTGACAAGTTCACAAGGAAGAAATACATGGGCGTTTGCAGCTGGACATCAACGGTGATCAAGCCAATCATGCCCAGGTTGCCCACGAGGGTGATGACGTAGATCAGCAGGGTCATCACGAAGAGCAGGGGCTGTAGCTCTGGGCGATTTGTCAGTCCCAAGAGGATGAAATAAGTCACCGTGGTGTGGTTGCTTACCACCATGCTGGCCCCTGTAGCAGCTTCCCTGCTGAGAGATGTGCTGTGACCACAAAGAAAAGAAGGGAAGAAAGTTTTTCATTAATATATTTCATGGAGTAACCTACTGTGAAGTAGAACAAGGGCTGAGATGAAGTACCTGTCTTAGACACCTTTCCTGGGGAGGCAGCTCCAGCTGTGGTGTGTCTGCATCTCTTCATGGGTTACAAAAAGTGGGTTTGAGCTTGATATCCAAATGGAAATATTTAAATGAGGCAGATTAATCCCACATGAGGTGTCCAAGGGTTTCAAAGAACTGGGTGGTGGCTTAAGTCCTCCATGGTGAAGATCCAGTCTGTTGCAGTGACCAGGAATTTGCTAAAAGAAGGCTTTGGAAACAGGACTAATGGATGTGTATTTCCATATTGCAGATCCCTCAGTCTTCACGACATGGCCCAGTCAGTTTATGTGAAGGATTCAGGATCAGATAATCTGTACCCAGGAGAACGGAGATTTTATGGAATTACAGCAGGTGCTCTTCTGGAAGGCTTCTCACACAGAAGGACTTTCCTTCTCAGCAGCTTCCACACGGTGCATTTCACGTCGCTGTTTCTCAGGCTGTAGATCAGGGGGTTGAGCAGAGGAATGGCCACGGTGCAGAACACGGAGATGGTTTTATCCGTGCTCTGTGAGCAGCTGGGGCGGGGGTGGAAATACATAAAGAGGATGGTGCCTTGGAAGGTGAAAACAGCGGCGAGGTGGGAGGCACAGGTGGAGAACGTTTTTTGCCTGCCCTTGGCAGAACAGATCCTCAGCACCACGGCATTGATGAAAAAGTAAGAAATGATGACGACTGTAAAAGTGGTTGCCTCAATTAGAGCACCAAATACAGAAATGAGGAGCTTGTTGAGGCAGGCATCACTACAAGAGAGGTTCAGGAGAGTGAGGAGATCACAGAGAAAGTGATTGATGACATTTGAGCTGCGAAAGGACAACCTCAGCAGGCCGTAAGTGTGTATCAGGGAATTTGCAGCCCCCACCAGGTACAAGCCAGCTGTTAGGAGCACACAGACCCTTCGGTGACAATGTTCGTGTAGAATAGTGGGTTACAGATGGCCACGTAACGGTCACAGGCCATGGAGGCCAAGAGAAACATCTCAGTGGTGGCAAAAAGAACGAAGAAGCCGTATGAAATTCCCCTTGAGGCTGTTAGAAAGCTGAGCAGCATCTTGGGGGTAACGGTGGAAGAATAGCAGACATCCAAGAAGGACAGGTTGCTCAGGAGAAAGTACACAGGGGTGTGCAGGCGTGGGTCACGCCTGATGAGCAATATCATCCCGAGGTTGCCCAGAAGCATCATCCCATGGATGAGTGAGGAGACAGCAAGGAGTGGGAGCTGCAGGTCCGCTCTTTCACTTAGTCCTGTGAAAAGAAAGCTGGTGATGATGGTGGCATTGGCTTGGGCCATGGCTTTCAGTTAACTGTCACCTGCTGGGATAGAGAAGGACGACCAGACATCAGAGCCTGGGATGCATCAGTGTCCCTCACACCAGTCCCTGCCCCGCTCACCCACTCCAGCCCTGGCTTTCCCACCTGCAGCAATAACCAGTTATTTCACATCCTTCTCCCTTCTTTCAGCCTCTTTTCTTCCATCCATTGGGCTGGAGTCACGGCTGGGAGCAATAACCTCACGTGAGTAGTTGTGGCACAACCCAGGCTGCTGTAACTGGCGCTGTTGGTGACAAGAAGCTTGTCTGAGGTGCTTTATCTGCACACATGAAAAGCAGCAGCGTGTGTGTTAGAGGGGCCGGGGTGTGATTAACCCCCTACACCCACACCTTGTCATCACTGGAGTATTGAACAGTTCGGTCCTGAGAGCCCCGAGATCCCTTACGGGGTTAAACCATCTGCTGTGGCACTGGGTTTACATGATGAAAGAACAGAATAGAGTGGAAAAGGTTTTACAGTTTCCCAAGGCTTACCATTCTGATGCTCTCAGGAAGGATTCCAGGAGAAGATTACCCATCTGTATGTGGAGAAGATGACCCATCCATACCCTTTCCTGAAAACCAAAGGTCCTACAAAATCAATATATTTCACATTAGAAACTGACACTGGCATAATGTCACTGAGAAACACAGAAGAGAGTTGGGTTCTCTTTTACCTGTTCGGTTTCATTCTAGGGCTGGTTCTATATCTGTGTTAGAGAAAAGACATTTATTGGACAAAATTACACCCGTATTAGAAGAATTTGGTGTCGTTTTTCTGCAGCAAGACCCAGCCTGAGTTAGAGGAAAGTGGTTTTGAGAGACAGAGAGCGAAATTACCAACAGAGTTGAAATCTTACGCTTATTTGATTTCCCAGAGACTTACCACACCTCTTGCTTCTCTTCAGTTCAGTCCAGGACAAGGAATACCAGGAGACTCCAAACGCTGTGATTCCATCTGTAGTTTAAGCTCACAGCTGTAAAACCTCCCTGCTGGAGGAAGGGAACCACTCACATCGTGCCTTCAGAGAATCCCTCTCTCCGAGGTGAGAGAAGTGGTGAGATGGAAACGAACTCACACCCGCATTTATATTTTTGTCTTTCCAGACACCTGGCACAACTGGCCAGCACTAATTAATATTGCTACTTTAATTGCTCTGCGTTGAATGGCCCCTTGAGTAAAGCAGATGGTGTTTACGACCGGTCCCATCACTTCAGCATCAAGTGACTTCAGAGTCTCTTTGCACAGCCTGGAGCCAGCTGAGACCGTCAGTGCCACCTGGAGAGCAAACCAGTTCCTCTCCACTCTCCATCAGCCCCATGGCTGGTTAGACTGGCTAGTCATACTGGTTAGTTATCCTGGTTAGTTATACCAGCCAGGTCCCAGGGAGTTCCAGGTCCTGGATGTCTTGGCCACATGCAGACACCAACGTGCCCCGTCCAGCACACATTTATTCCCTAAGCTGAGCGGTCCAAAGGGCCAGATTGTTTCCCGAGCAGGTGCCCAGCCCTGGCATCCTGGCATTGCAAGTTATAACAGAATGGGATTCATTAATAATGCCATCCACGAGGATGGGCTCCCCTATTCTTGCTTTGCTTTGCATCTCAAGCACCAGCTCTCTGTTTTTCATCTCCCTTCACAGATAAGCTGGGTTTTAGGCAGAGCTACTTACCTCTTGCTTGCAGGGCTACGCTGAGACAAGTTTATTTTATATCCCAGTGTCTCCAGTTCTCTTCTCATCGGGGTGTGTGAAGGGCAGAAACAGATTTGCCCTGCGTGGAATTAAACAGGAGAGTGGGCTCCCTGGTAAAAGTCTCTCCATCTCACCTTCTTTGACACTCAGCACAGGAAGATCCATTCTTCATTTGTCCAATCATTCCAACAGAGACGATGCCATGTCTCCCTCTTACCTGGATCTGAGATATGCTCACGAAGAACCCTCAATTTTTTTGTTATTGAGGCACTTCAATCATATTGAACCCCCAGCAAAGGGACAGATCTCCAAGTCTAGTTTCAGGTTGGTCAAGGTATTGCCATCATCCTGTCACGTACCACCTCTATAGCACAGCCCGTGAAGCCAAAGCTCTTGGCTAGTATTTTCTCACGTGGTGTCTGGTCTAATGGTTTCCTGAGTATTTGGTGAGATTTCTTAGGAGAAATAGTGAGAAAGAGATCAGAAATAATTATTAGCAGCTATTGGTGTGTAAGAGACTCTCTCTGAGTCTCGGCTGGGGGAAATGGATGAAAAAGGGGACTCCATGAACTGAGACAAATACACGGTCCCCACCAACCCCTGTTTCCATCCGTAGGGTGACCTCAGCCAGTCACCTAAAAAGAAATATCGTGGAAGCTTCATCCACACTTTGCAAAACATGTTAAGCTTATCCATCGAAAGGGAGACCTCAATGGCAGGAAGAACTGGCAACAAGTGATGTCTTGGCCAGTATCTGAAGGAACCAGCCACTGACGACTGAAGCAACACCACAGTCAAACCCTGGTGTTAATTCTTCGCTGTTTCCAGCCACCCCAAAATCGGACCTACCTGTGGAGGGTGAGGATCATCCCCTACAGAAGCTGGTTTTGTGGCGATGGGAAGGTTTTATCACAGCACCAGTGTGACACTGAGGACATGGTCCCCATTGCATCTGGGGTTAGATTAGTTTTAGGAGGAATTCTAATTGTCTTTTCATTTCTGAGCTGCAGGTTAGCTATTCCAGGGTTTGGGTTTTTTTCCCATGAGTTGGAAGGGTTTTGTCCTGTTTTTTTTCTGTGTGCTTATGACACAACTGAAATGGTCACCGAAGCACAATTATCCTAAAGTGTTACTTGTCCAAATCTCAGAGAGCTGTTTTCCCTCTGAGGTCACTGGGGGAAGGTCAGAGGGACATACACTTTACCTCTGGAAGGAGACTCTCTGAAGTCACTGGTTTTTGCTCCCTGACTTAAGAGGGAGTCAAGATATCAACTTTTAACCACTTAAGCTTCAGCAAGAGCCACCCGTGCTCAGACTCCCTTCAAGGGCAGAGGGCAGTACATGAATAGCCGTGCTGGAGAACGTGCAGGGGTTAGAAGCCAGGACCTGCAGCGCCGTATCCCTGTGCCCCCCTCACAGAGCTGATGCTCATTCCTGCAATATCCATCAGCTCCCAGACAGCAATTCCCAAAGGAAAAGAGCCCCTGGCAACGGACCCAGCTCCCCTCCCTACCATGTGCAACCCTACTGCAGCTCTCCTTTGCACTTGGAGATTGTTCTTCCCTGAAGATTAGATGAGGCAAATAACAAAACAGGAGCTAGCCCCTGCTTAACGTGCTGCAGGGAGGCATTTGTCTGAAGTGGTGAAGAGGATCCTGCCAGAATCCCTGTGGAGCTGCCACCTACACAATATAGCACTCAGAAGTGGACAAAGACAGAAGAAAGAGGCTGCCACCTCTTATATTTTTTACACCATGTAGCATTAGTTATTATTTATTTTTTCAAAGATGCACTACAAATGTACACGGGCTTGTTGCTGATACGTTGAAGTCTTCAGCCAGTCTCTAAACCTGGGTTAAAGTGAGTTTTTCTGGAGGTCAGGAATAGCCAAAGCTGGTCCTGTCATGAGTCTGAGCTCGAGGAGGAACTGGAGGAAAATGCCAGCAGCAGCCAGGATCTGGAGCGATTTAATCTCTCCAGGCAGAGCCCTCACTCCGTCTCCTCTGTGCCCAAAGACAGCAGGATTTAGGGGATTCCTCTAAAAATCAAGATCCAGCTCCTGGGAGTTCCTTTCGGGCCAGTTGAATGAATCAAAGCCAAGTCTTTGGCTCCCAAGGAGTGCGATTTATCCACTAGGACACACCTCAAATGCCAGCCTTTGAAGTCACCCCGTTAATGAACACCTTAATGTCCCATTAGTCCACCTCTGAGGTTCTAATATAACCCCCCTAAATACATATTGGGCAGGTGGGACATCTGCGTTCCCCATGGGTATGCTTTTGGCTGGACAGAGGAAGACTGGTCACACTGGATCCCACTTGTGCCGCAAGAAATAACTGGAAGAATAAAAATAAAATCCAGCAAGTGGTGAAAAGCACTGCCTGGGACACAGTGGCATTTGGGCTGGGGATGCCGAGCTCCTGAGATCTTATTCCAAGGCAGGCAACCATCCTGTCCGTCCACATCATGTGCTGTTAGAGCCGCTCCTTCGCTTGATCCGGTTATTTTTCTTCCACAGAAACCCTCTTCCAGCAGACCTGGAATTGACTCAGTTTTCCAGTTATCCTCAGAGTCAGCCTCTTGCCCCTGCAGCAGTTGAGAGCAGCAGGTTCCAACGTAGCATGAGTGATGTCCATGCACAGGAACGGAGCCATCATATGTTTTGGTTTCCCTGTATAGACTCTTATTTTCTCTTGAAATGCAAAAAAAAAATTCCCATCCAAGCAGGAGCTGATGTTCTTTTGTCTCCTGTCCTGGAAAATCCACTCCCTGGACAAGGCAGCAGCTCTGAGCAGGGCGCTGGGGATCTGGAGATGCTGGACATGCCCACCTGAAGACACACATAGACATTTCACCAGGAAAAACCTGGAGGGATGCAGGTCAACATCCTGCACGGATGCATGTTGGTACCAGTGTTGCATTTCCTCTATTGCAGAATAACAGCAAATTATAAAAGATTCAAACTGTTTCTGCCTGGGAAAAGTAAAATAAAATAAAAACAAAGTGCTTGGAGAAGTGCAAAGAGGCTGAAAAAGTCTCAAGGAAGAGCGACAGCACTGGGCCAGCCCTGCTCTGCTCCCGACGCTGTGGAGGTCTGTGGGTTTAGGAGGTTTTTACAAAAACGGGCACCTCTGTGAGGCTGGCAGAGTAATTCCTGAGCACGGTGCCCCCGTCAAACACGCGGGCGGTGTTGGTGTCCAGCCACAGGTGCCCCTCTCCGGGCAGGTAGATATCTCTCCACGTCTGCCCTTTTTCTGTTATTGGGGCAACCAGGACCTGCAGCACAGGGGGGAAGAAAAGAGAAAGAAAAAGACATTTATCACATGGAGAACTAGCTGGGATGTAGCACCAGCTGCCCCGAGGAAACAAAGCACGAGGCTGAAGGGAGACCGAGAGCCCCGGAGCTCAGGGAGCTCACGAGAGCATCCATCCACATGAGCTGCAGGGGCCAAAGCTGGCAAGGTCAAGATTCCCTGAATTGCAGCAAGAAAAGAGGATGGAACAACCTTCATTTGACCAGGGCTGGGGTCATTCCTGCCCGCCATAGCCCCTCGAGTCTAACTCACTCGTATTTTGGAAGACCTGAACAAAAAAAACCATCAGAATCATAGAGTTCTCTGGGTTGAAAGGGACCTTTAAGGTCATCGAGTCCAACCATCAACCCAACTCTGATAAAAACCATCAACAACCCATGTCACACAGCACTAGGTCAACCTGGATTTTAAATCCCTCCAGGGATGGTGCCTCAGCCACTGCCCTGGGCAGCCCATTCCAAGCCTTAAGGACCCTTTCCTTGTAGAAATGGTTCCTAATATCCAATCTGAACCCCCTCTGGGGCAACATGAAGCTATTTCCTCTTGTCCCATCGCCTGTTCCTTGAGAGAAGAGTCTGACCCCCCCCCCGGCTATACTCTCCTTTCAGGTAGAAATCTGTGTTTCCTACAAAACAAAGCTCCTCCTCCTACGTTGAGCAGGTTCTCGGGCTGGGCAGTAACCCCCAGGTGGGATCAGGCTCACCCAGGGCAGCTCTTGAGGAGGGGTTATGGGGTTCTGATGAGAACTGGTGGCAGAGCCAGGGCAAGAGACATCCCTGTGCCATGTGGTGGCAGAACAGGGAATGTCTCTGTCCCACCACAACCCTGTGCTTTGAGGATCTGGTTCAAGCAGACCCTTCGATATGATTTAATCAATGAAGTCCAATATGATGTAGTATAAAAGGAAGCAGAAATTTGTTTTCCAATTACAAATGAACACATTTCAGGGGTGGGGGAAGAGCTTTAGCCCTGGCCCAGCTGCTCCCCAGGGAACTCAACCCTCCCTTTCCTCTCCTGCATTTCAGGAGGAAGATTTGTGCTCCAGGCTCTCCAGCTAATTTAGCCTTCACAAACACATCTGGCAGCAGGACCTGGCTTCCCCGCCTCTCGCGGCATCCGCTCTCACCAGGCAGATGGTGGTGACAACCAGAGACATGTCACCACCACAAAACAGCGTGTCCCACTCTGTTCTGCTGAATTGGTGTGATTTTCCTCCTCACCAGTGCATTCCAGCACTCTTGGCTGGAGGGATTCAATAGCCCCCAGATCCACTTCCCTTGCCCTTGCTTTGGAAATCTGCTCATGATGCTGGAATGCGGCTGAGCAGCGTTAAGCCCAGCTTCAGGACCTCCAGGAAAGGATGAGGAGCTCCCCGGGTGCTGCAGCCCCACAGCAACACCTCCCACACCCAAAGCCGTGCCATCCCACCAGCTCAAATCGAGCTCTCCTTTGTAGCCAACAAAACAATCTGACATCAGAACTCGTTTACTGAGCCCTCTCGCTAATTCGACAGATACGTCATTGGGCTGGATGCGGGCTGGGCGTGCACTGCCAAGAGACCCGGGCTAACGAGATCTGGAAGTAATGAGCACACAAAGCACAGCCTGAAAAATCCGATTTCAAAGCAGGGCTTCCCTCCCAGCACAGGGGCTGCACCAAGGGATGAGCTTCAAAAGGTTTAGCCCAGTGTCCTCACACTTGTTCTTGCCTCGGGCCATACTGGGGCGGAATCACCCCGTGCATGTTCCAGTCATTTAGTATTAACGATGCTCAAAATTGCACCAAAGACATTTTTGGAGCGGGTTTCTATCCTTCCAGCTTCCAGAAACCAGCTTGGAACTCAGAACTTCCCCTGCCTAGGCTCTCCTGCCAGGAGCTCGGGCTCTTTTGGAGGGGAGGAGGATTTAAAAACAAAAATCAGGCAAGTTTATTGCCAGGCTCACATCATGCCTTATCAGAAATGCCCGACCCTGGCAAGCTCATGGAGCAGACTCCACGTTTTCCCCTTTTTCAGCAGCTCTCAGCCAAGCCATGAGTTTGTACTTCCTGGGAGATGGCACTGAAGCTGCTCTGACCTTTTTTTTATGGTCTTGGATGAAGAGCCAGGCTGCAGCTCCAAGTAATGGGATTAAAACCCCAAAAAGAGGGCAAAAAGTGAGCAGCGTTGGCCACCCGGAGGTGTCCTCTGGCAGAAAGGACTGAAAAACACCCCGAGAGTAAAAAAGAAAGGGGGAAAAAGGCTTCTTGACTCTGCATTTTGAATAAATTGTGGACCTGAAGGAACCAACATGCTCCATCCACCTTTTGGCTCTGAGCTGGGCACTCAGGAGGATGCAGAGAAGTGGGTGGATGAGTGAGTTGGGGGGTCACTTATTGCCCCCAGTTAACCCTTAGAGGGAATCAGGCATTTCCTACCTCATCCCCAATGAGAAACTCATCCTCCACTGTGAAAGCAGCTGGGTCTGTGGGGCTGAGCCACCAGGCTGGTCGGAAGATGGGGTAGCCCAGCCGCAGCCACTCCTGGCTGTATTTCAGGATGAGAGGCACCACGAAGTCCTGGTGCCTCCGGATGCATTGCCGGGTCAGGTTCAAGACCTGCAGGGGCGGGAGAAAGAGAGACCCGTGACGAGTCCTTCATGGAATAAACAGCAAAACAAGCAGAAAAGAATCAATATAAATAAGCATATATTGCCTCGGGAGGAGAGGGCACTGAATCGCAGCGTCTGGACAAGTTATGGCAGGCAACAGGGTCAAAGCGGGGTCGATACGCTGGATTTATTCCCAATTTAGATGCAGAAGCTGGAGACCGGGGCTGGTGGTGACATTGTCTGGGGAGCTGATGCCTTTAACCAGGGCAGGGAACACTGCTGCTGCCGGCAAAGACACCCAGTGACATCTCCCTCCTGGTTTTAAGGATTGCTCTCCCCTTTTATTGCCCTAAAGGTGACAACCCTGGGAAAACGCCTCCAACTGTTTACAAAGATGTTGAAGGTNAGAGATGTGACAACTGCTGTCATTTCTATGGGCACTGGGGACGGTCACACTTACCTTAAGCATAAAACCATCCAAACCCACATTAATTTTGCAGCAAAACCCCCACTGAGAGCCTGTGGTTGTGGGGCTGAGCATGGGGAGCAAGAACAGGATGGGGATTTTCAGCCTCAGTTTCCCCAGCAGGGGCTGTAGCGGCTTTTGGGGGGTTGTTTGTCACCTCAGGACCACGGTGTCCCCTCCGTGGGGCTGGGGTACGCACCCAGGGGTCGCAGCAGAGCCAGGGGGGTGTGCTGAAGGCCATCACGGGCAGGAACGTCACGATCTGCAGCCACCGCATGTACAGCTCCGGGTCCCCCGGGGTGTCACCAGCCAGGCTCCCTCCTGCCAGGGAGGGACAAGGAGCAGAGTGAGGATGCTCGGGGCCATCTCACCCCCAACGACACGCTCTCCACACGGATAAGACCACGGCATCAATTGCAAGAGGAGCACCCTGCTCCCCACTCGTGTTTTTCTCCCTGAGCACCCCCAGCAAACATCAATTTCTGGCCAGTTTAGGACCAGGCTCGCTGGGGGTGATGCCTCAGGAGTTCCTAAATTTTAGCAGAACATTGCCCAAAGGGATTTCTCTCCCAAAACCAAACACTGGGGAAAACACTGGGCTTTCCTGTCACTTCACTGCACAAAACCGAATTGCCACGGGAAAAGAGTCCTGTAATTTGAATAATTTCATCTGGAGAAGTGATGGAAAAGCAGAGTATTGGTAACTAATTAATCAGAAGGAGTGGAAAGGGATGCCAGGTCCCCTCTGAAACACCAGAGGGGCTCGGGGAGGACAGGAGAGAAGGGGACAGGGCAATGATGCTCTCGGGGCTGGAGCATCCCCAGGAGCCACTGCCCTGAAAACCTGGCTCAGCTTCCCCTAGAAATCATCTAGAAGGTTCCTTCCAGCCCATACAGATCTATGAAATGGCACAGAAGACCCCAATGCTGAGGGCTCACCCCAGCCACCCGCAAAGCCCCGTCTTCCCCAGAGGCTTTTCCCCTCCCCTCCATCTCCCAGGCTTTGCTGACACACCCCATGGACCACACAGCCCAGCAGAGCATCCTGCATCCCCCAACCCGCCCTGTGCTCCACCTGCTCCTTCATCCAGCCCCGCACAAATCCATGGGTTCAGCATCACCCAGGGAGGGAGCTGGCAGGCTGTGACTGCCTAAGCTTTGTTTGCTAAGGAAAACTGGCTGAAAATAGAGTCCAAATTTAAAAAAATTGCCCAACAACCCCCTTTTTCAGGGCTGCTGTGGCAGCTCTGCTGTCTGGTTCCAACACTTCACCTGTAGCACATCTGAAACACAAATAACCCCGTTGCCTCCAAGAAAAGGGGAAAAACGAGCTGTTTGGCCCCGGCTGAACAATTGTTTCTGGATTTTTATAGTGTTTTTATTTAAGGATTTCTTAAGCCATTGTGCTTTGGAGCAGAAATGCAAACTTGGAGCAGGGTTGCTGGTGTTTTAGGAGCATCTGTTTCCCAGACAGGAGCCTGGACCCCCTGCTTCCCACCTGGGGACTCCCACCTTGCCTCTCCTGGGTGGGTTTTA
The DNA here is from genome assembly GCA_013400375.1 of Thinocorus orbignyianus. NCBI lineage: Eukaryota > Metazoa > Chordata > Aves > Ciconiiformes > Thinocoridae > Thinocorus > Thinocorus orbignyianus. Next base: position 206,727 of record VXBW01007911.1, on the reverse strand, counting down.
GCCCGGGCAGAGCTGTGGGAGGTGGGGGCTGCCCTGCAAAGGCCATCCCCAGGCACCTGGCTGCCCATGAGAATTTAAAACATGGGATTTTTGGTTTTGGATGACATTCAAACCAGTCCAGCCAGCATGGCAAAAAACTGGGTGCTGGGAGCAAAGTGCTTCACGCCTTCTCCCGGGGTGCACACATACCCATCCCGGGCTCCTCCTGCCCAAGAAACCGCTGCAAAATCCTCTGCAGGAAGGTCAGAAATAGCCAGAAAATAAAGCAGAAAAATAAATTCTTACCCACTGCGTCGGGGATGAAGAAGTTGTAGCCCAGGAGGCTGTAGTGCAGCACAGAGGGAATGAGCCCCTTCAGCCCGGCGTGGCTCCAGTCGGAGCGCAGGGGGCTCATCTGCAGGAAGAGCGGGAGGTGGCTGGATCTGGGGGAAGGAAAGCACAAATCCAGCTTTTTTGGGTGGTTCACAGGAGCCAGAAGCTCTCTGATGCCTGGCTCTCCTGGCAGCTGCTGCAGTCACACAGGGGTTTGCTCCGACCACTTGGGGGGAAATCAGTGCTCCTCAAAACCACTCAAAACCCTGCTGAGGCTCCAGTGTGAGAAACGCTCTGGGGCTCATCTCACCGAGGGGGCTGGAGCTCATCTCCCCAAGGGGTCTTTTTTGGTCCGAGTCTGCTTGTTCCTGCAGTTTGGTGTCCCATCCCCCCCCATCTGCTGCCTCCTCTCTCCCAGGGACTCCAAGATCTCCCAGAGATGCTGTTTCATCTCAGGACGTAGCATGATGAGGCTGATGTGTAGGTTTGTGGAACGCTGCTGGTGTGGAAACCACCCGCTGGGAAAGGTGTGATCCTGGACAGACTGACAAATCCTTGGAAAAGGGGCTGTTTCCACCGCTTGGGTTTCGCAGACACCTGAGTAAGAGCTCATCACTACCTCAGCACATGAAGTTTTGCTTTGTCCTTTGAAAACGAACTATTTTGAAGTTGCCTCCTCCTGCAATTTACCACCAATGCCTCACCCACACCATGAAGTAAGTCGTTTTGCAACCAGCCTGCCTGTCCCTCTGCATCCATCTGAACCTAAAAGTATCAGGGGGAGCTGTAAGAACAGTAATAACTCGGGGTGCCTTGAACCAAATGGTTCTGAAGCACATTACAGCTGCTAGTGAAGGAGTTAACCCTGCTGTTGGGTATTCAAGCACAGAAGGGCAGAAAACTGCAGCTGTTTGACACCACAAGGAATTGGTGAGGCAGGGATTTGGCCAGGGCTGCAGGTCTCACCCATCCCTCCTGCCTGAGAGGCAGTGGCCTGAGGTCTGGGTGGCCATAAATGACAAGATGCCTTTTTATTGCATCTGGCATTAAGGTATTTGAGCATTTTTATGCACTGAGACATTAAAAAAAAATAATTAAAGTGCTCTGAATGAGAGAGGAAGAGGAGATATGAGAGAGAGCCCTCCTTACGCGCGGCCCTGGACCATCCCTGGGCACCAAGGGGCATCTTGGCACCCCAAGGGCACTTCTACAGCATCACCTCAAGCCACCCTGAGCATCACCAAGGCATCTTCTCCCCGGTACCCACCCGGCGCCGGCGCTGATGATGGTTCTGTTCCCCAGGGTGGCCAGAGCCGCTGCCAGCGCCCCGGTGTATCGGTCGCCCGCCGGCTCAGGGGGAGGTGGGATGGCTTGGTCCTGGGGATCATTGCCCTGGGCCCCCTCCACGACCACGTAGGTGGCCCCCAGTGCCTGCCGCAGCCGCCGGGCACGAGCCAGGAACCAGCCCAGGGCCACCTCGCTGGTGACATTCAGGCGGGTGCAAAGATGTCCCTTCCACATGGTCAGCAGTGGGACCTGTGGGGCACAGCGGGGAGAAATTGGTTGTTCAACCCATAAAACAATATAAAGGAAGGGGGGTAAATGGTTGTTTGACCCATAAAACATCCCCCCAGCTCCAGGGCATGAGGATGGAGGGTGCCTGTGCTGCCCTCATCCCACCCTGCTGCAGCTTGTACCATCACACAAAGTGTAAAACCCTCTTTCAACCCCCTCAAAGACCCCCGAGTTGATGGCAAGTTGCCATGCCATGGAAATAGCCACAAAAATGGAGCTAGAGGGGATTTTCTGAACATTGGAAACTCCAAAAAAACATCATTTGTCAGCAGAAATGTGCAAGTTGCTTCCTTAGGGCGCAGGGAAGAGCTGCTCCCCAGGCATCGCTGTGCCCCCAGCACAGGTTGTCTCCCTCCACGGGAATTTATTCAGCTTTAATTTTAATTTCAGGTGTGGAGGCAGGCTGGGGGGGCAGAGGAGGGTGCCGTACCGGGGGCTGCAGGCTCAGCCAGTAGCTGTCTGTCTGTCCGTCCCGCAGGGAGCGCAGGAAGAGTGGGGAGGCGATGCTGGTGTAGGGGGACAGCGTGATGGAGAGCTGCAGCGGGGCCACCGCCGCGGGGTCCCAGCTGCCAGACGGGTCCTGACGCTTCCCCCGCTCCCTNATGGAGCTGCAGTCAGCCCCCCATCCACCCCCTGAGCCCCAGGACCCACCACAGCAGCAGCCAGGACGGCGGTGCAGTGCTCCCCCAGGGCCAGCACCCCCTCCTGCAGGCGATGCCTTTTCAGCCTCTTGGCCAGAGACCTCAAACCTCGCTTTATTTTGGCAGCAGAACCCTCCGGGCCGCAGTACCTCCAGATGGGAGACCTGCAGAGGGGGAAAAAATCCAGAGGGGGGTCAGACCTTGTGCCAGTGTGAGATGCTGGGGGCAGAGATGGGGACAAGGACCGGAGGGAAGGATTGTCTCACCCCAGGAGGGCTGTGTCTGGCGTGGCTCGCACTGGCCCGGCCAGCTGGGTGCCCACGTGCCGGTGGGCGAGCACCACGTCGGGGCTGAGGCAGAGCTGGTAGCCCAGGGGCACGGCTGTGCTGTCCGCCCGAGACTCCAGGCAGAAGTGCCTGTTGGTCTCCAGGGAGAGGACGAGGGGCACGTCGGGCTCCACCNGTGATGGAGAGCTGCAGCGGGGCCCCCGCCGCGGGGTCCCAGCTGCCAGACGGGTCTTGACGCTTCCCCCGCTCCCTGGGGACGTGGTCCTGGGGGGGGACAGGCAGGAGAAGGGGGTTGGTGGCAGTGGCAGAGCACACACACGCACACACACACTGGTGTCTGGGTGTCACTGCCTGCGAGGGGTGACACATCCAAACCACCTCTAANAGCCTCTTGGCCAGAGACCTCAAACCTCGCTTTATTTTGGCAGCAGAACCCTCCGGGCCGCAGTACCTCCAGATGGGAGACCTGCAGAGGGGGAAAAAATCCAGAGGGGGGTCAGACCTTGTGCCAGTGTGAGATGCTGGGGGCAGAGATGGGGACAAGGACCGGAGGGAAGGATTGTCTCACCCCAGGAGGGCTGTGTCTGGCGTGGCTCGCACTGGCCCGGCCAGCTGGGTGCCCACGTGCCGGTGGGCGAGCACCACATCGGGGCTGAGGCAGAGCTGGTAGCCCAGGGGCACGGCTGTGCTGTCCGCCCGAGACTCCAGGCAGAAGTGCCTGTTGGTCTCCAGGGAGAGGACGAGGGGCACGTCGGGCTCCACCGTCACTGTCACCCCTTTGGGGAGAGAAAAAATTTAAAAAGCTTTAGAAAGAGCCCAGGGAAGCAGCTGGCTGCTCTTGGTCCTCATGCTGGTGGCCACAGGGATGCACAGGGCAAAGCCTAACTGGTACCAGCACCTCCCTCATCGATCCCGGCCACCAAGCAAATCTCTGCTCTCCACTCCCACTGTTCCTCCTTTTAGCTTCCAAAAACCCTTTCAAGGGCTGGGTTTGCTCCGTTTCTTGCCTCTTTGCCTCTCCGTTCACCAACAGCAGGGGCAGCTGCAGGTCAGCCCATTCCTTTGGGGGAGCACCCGCAGTTTGGAATTCTGCAGAATAATCCAAATATCCACCCCAAAATGGCAATGGCAGCTGGGATCCTGCCCACATCCAGCACCCACAGCGGTGCCAGGGACCCGGGAGCTTGGGATGGAGCTGGAGGATGTGGGGAGGGACATGGATCCGGGTGAAACAGCCAGACACAGCAGGAGTGTTGGGATGTGTCTGGGGTGACTCGGGCCACCCCCATCCATTCTGGCACCGACTCCTAAATGCAGCTGAGGTTTAATGCCACGGCCTTTCCCACCAGGACAGGGTGGTGTGGGACCCGTCCCTCATCCCCTGCTGCCAGGTGTCACTCCATCTGTGGCATCTCAGCCCTGGGGACATCTACCCTGCCCTCAAACCAGTCGTTCTACACACAAGGAGAGGGATGGAGGGACGGGGGGTCAAAGCGTGGGGTGGGGAAGGACACGCTCACCTGTGGATCCCAAGAAGTACCTCTCCAGGACAGGCCCGTAGCCCCCGGGGCTCTGGCTGAGGTCACCGCTGACGAAGGGCCGCGGGGGGCTCTCGGCACCGTTGAGCGGCCAGCGCTGGGCTCGGACACTCGCCCCCCCGTACCAGGAGACGTTGGCCATGGAGAAGCAGTCCTGCAGCCAAGAGGGTGTTGTCAGGTGGCAAGGAATGCACCAGGGCAGGACGAACACACAAATAATTCCATTTGGAGAGGGAAAACCCCGGCATCTCATTCCCCTGCCAGGTAAGTCTTCTCCCAGGGAGAAAAATCCCAACCCCAAGAGATTTGGGGGTTTCTGCAGGAAGCAGGTGCTTGCTCTTTGCTTTCTGCATCCAGCCTGGGAGAAGACACTTGGGTTTAAGTTTTTCCTTCACCAGAACAAGAGCTGGGCTTCCATGTCCCATCCCTGGAGGGGCTCAAGGCCAGGCTGGATGGGGCTTGGAGCAACCTGGGCTGGTGGGAGGTGTCCCTGCCCAGGGCAGGGGGTTGGAACTGGGTGATCTTGAAGGTCCCTTCCAACCCTGACCATTCTGTGATTCCAGGTAACAAAAAGTGCTGAAATTCTGCCTGATGGCTTGATTTCTCAGCCTGCAGCTTATTAAAGTTATCAAACAGTGTCAGAGTAGGGAAAGGGAAGAAAAATAATATTTGTAGCAAGAGTCAGAAGCGCAGATTATGCACTTTTTGTTTATCTCAAAGAACAAAAGCAACAAAAAAAGTCCCAACTTATTAATTAAAGCCAAAGCCACCAATTTTCCCTCCTTTCCCCCTTACACCCCCATATTCATCACGCCGGTGGAGGAGCAGAAAAAAATCCCACTGCAGGAAATTAAACTCTATGGAGTAAAAATGACAGTTTCCTTCATAATAAAACCCCCGCAGACATCTCTCCCAAAGCCTCCCAGTTTTAGAAAAGTGAACTTAAATAAAATAAAACAGCTCTGGAGCAGCCTGGGGAGACCCAGGTAACCCCCACCCACCCACCACAGAGCCCCCTGCGCACGCTTCTGCACCCAACAATTAGCAACAATTAACGGGGCTTTGAGCTGCTGGTGGAAAGATGCTGGAGGTGGCTGAGGGTCGCTGCGGGACCAGAGCAACAGCAGAAAAGTCAAGGCAGAGGCTTTAAAATGCAGGGACAGAAACGCAGTTTTCACAAACCCAGCTTGGAAAAAAAAAATAGAAAAAGTAGATTTTTTAAGTTAAATTTACAGCCACTCCCACCCGGACCCACACAGGAAGATTTCTGACCCATCCACGAGGGCTCACCAACAGCCCTGCAGGGTCCCCGGGGTAACCTCTGGGTTTCCCCCTCTCTCCCAAGGCCAACATCCCCCATTCCCATGGGGCTGAGAAATAAAAGTATTTCCCTGGGGCCACTGGGGTATTTGGGGCACTTCCAGGGCTGAGGGGCAGTGGAGCAAGGAGCCACCTCCAAAAGCTGCTGCTCCCGGGACACATCCCTGTTCTTGAGCCACCTCCTTCCAGAAGGCAGCAATTTTGGCTCCAAAACTTTCCCCTTTCTGAGGGCAGGATTTATCATCCTGCGGGATTCCACAGCCAGGGACAGGTTTCCCGGGGGGCTGGGGAGGGGACCCGGGCACCCCAAACCTCAGCACAAGTAGCGGAGCGAGCCCCGAGCCCCATCCTGGAGCCCTGAGCCCCCTCCTGCAGGGGGAGGCTGGGTCTCACCCGGGTCTGGGGAGAGGAGCCGTAAATTATTCAAGTGGAAACCCTGGAAGAGCTGTACCAGGTGTCGGCTGAGCGAGGTGCACCGGCAGGGAAAGGGGAGGGAAATAAAAAAATCCTATTCTTAACTCTTAAATTTCACTGGGTCACGTTATCCAGTAGTTTAGTTGGGGGATTTATTCCTTTTTCTTTATTACTTTTTAAAAACAGCTGGAAAAACCACCCCTCTTCTAGTTTGTTCATCCCATCAGCTGCCCCAAATTGTTGTCAGCAAAGGAAAAAGGGAAACCAGCCCCCCAGGCAGTGGCTGAGCTCAGGCAACAGCCTCCCCCAGCCCAAAGAGGTGTCAAGAGGCAATTTTGGGCTAAAAGGGGAAAAATCCCCCAATCCCCACTGGATCCCATCCTGCTCCCAGCCCTGTCCCGAGGGCTCCCCGCAGCAGGGCACCGCGGTCTGGCGGCACTTTTCCTTCCCTTCCCCAAGGCTCGTTTTTGGAGCCTGCTTTTAACTGAGGGAGAAATAGCGGCAGTATAGGGAAAAATATAAAAAATAATAAAAAACCACAAAATAAAAAGCAGCATAAATGTTTGTAGCAGCATCCAGGGATGAGCCCCGTCCCGGGAGGCTGGTGGCTGTGCTGTGGTTGGAAGGGCCCCCCCGAGCTCCTGGCTCCCCGGGCCAGCATTGTGCTCTCCAGCCCTTATTTATCCTGTTTCCATATAAACACGGCTCTGCCGGCCTGGAGTCACCGCTGCGGCCCCCCACTGATCTTTTTGGGGGGGTGGGAGTTCAGCATCAGGGCACCAGGCTGATCCCCACAACAGGACCCCCATCCAGCTACTGGTGGCTTTGGAAGACAGGGTGCCCCCCATCCCCCGGTACTTTGGGGGGGCTCAGCATCAGGGTACCAGGCTGATCCCCACAGCGGGACCCCCACCCAGCTACTGGTGACTTTGGAAGACAGGGTGACCCCCACCCTCCGGTGTTTTGGGGCGGGGGCTCAGCATCAGGGTACCAGGCTTCTGAAGGGGCTTTTCCCACAGCGGGGAGCCCCCCACTCCCCAGTATTTTGGGGGGGCTTAGCAATAGGGTACCAGGCTGATCCCCACAGCGGGACCCCCACCCAGCTACTGGTGACTTTGGAAGACAGGGGGACCCCCACCCTCCGGTGTTTTGGGGCGGGGGCTCAGCATCAGGGCACCAGGCTGAGCCCCACCGCGGCCCCCCCCAGTTCCTGACGGCTTTGGCAGACGGGGTGCGACCCCCCCGCAGTGAAAACCCCCGGGAAAGGGTTTGCTGGGGGCGCACCCTCCCCGCTGGGGCTGGTTTCCCCCGCAAACCCGCGGTGCGGAGCGGGGTGCCGGGGGTCCCCGTTACCTTCAGGGCCACGTCGGGNATGGTGCCACCCCCGGGGGATGCTGCGGATCCTCTTCCTCGCCCCTCCTGCAGCAGCACAAGAAAAAAAATAAATTCAAAAAAACCACAACAGAAAAAAAAAACAAAATAAACCCTCCTCTTGGACTGCTCCAAAAGAACCCAAGAGATAAAAAATACCCAAGAAGAAGAGGAAAAAGAATAAAGACAAAAAAAAGAAAAATGCCCAAGAAGAGGAAAAGAAAAATGCCCAAGAGGAAGAGGAAAAGAAAAATAAAGAGGAAAAAAAAATACCCAGGAAGAGTGAAAACAAAAATACCCAAGAAGAGGAGGAAAAAAAAAA
>VXBW01007911.1:116934-179535 GCA_013400375.1 Thinocorus orbignyianus | reverse complement strand
GAGGAGAGGGAAAGGGGATGCAGGGAGGGACGCGGGTGGGATGCGGGGGAGATGTAGGGGGGATGCAGGAGGAGGATGAAGGGGGAAGCAGCCGGGATCCCGAGGCAGGGGGAGCGGTGGGGATGGCGGGGGGCTGCCGGGGGTCCCCATCCTACCTGTCTTGCCCACGGCGCTCTGCCCCAGCACGACGAGGCGCAGGGTCCGGGCCGGGCTGAGGCTGACGGAGCGGCGCAGGGGCCTCGGGAAGCTCATCCCGAGCCCGGGACCGGCACCGGGACCCACTGGGACCCGCCGCTCTCCCCGCTCCGCCGGGCGCTCCCCGACGGCTCCGCCCCGGGGGCCGGGCGGTCCCAGCCGCTGCCCTCCTCCTCCTCCTCTTCCTCCTCCTTCTTCTCCTCCTCCCGGCAGCGGGGGGAGCGGCCGCTACCTGGTCCCGGAGGAGCGGAGGGCACCGTGCCTCCGTTTCCCCGCAGGCTGCGGCTCCGGGGGATGCGGGGTGGAGGGGTCTCGCCAGGACCCTTCGCCAAAGGAAAAGCGGGCGCTGGCCCTAGAGCTGCTCACGGGGAAGGGGGAAAAGTGAGGAGAGAGCAGAGAAGGGGGAGCACGGGCAGTTGCTGCCCCCCAAACCCCTGCCTGGAGTCAGAGTTTCGCCCCTGGCCCCTTCTGCGGGCAAGAGAAGTTAATTAAGGCAAGAGAAGATGGTTTAGCCCCCAGCCTCCCCATCCCATCCCCCAAGAGCAGCATGGTCCTCACACCAAAGCCAGCCCTCGCTGGAGGGGCTCAGCCCTGGCTCCCCACAACCCCCCCATGGAATTCCCACCGGAGCCAAGGAGCAAAGGCTCCACCCCAGACAGGATCCGGCCTCTGCAGGGGCTTTGGGGCGGCAGTGTGACAAGGCCACCAAACAATGTGTGTGTGTGTGCTGTGGGTGCACGGAGCGCAGGGAGAAGGGGAAAAGTCCCACCACAACCTTCAGCAAACTCCAGGATGCCGTTTGCCCCCGTGACACAGCTGCAGGGGTGACACCGGCGCTGAAAACCACAGCAGGAGAGACTGGAGTGAGGGTGCGGAGCAGCCAAATCCCCACCCTAGGGATTCAGGTCTCTTTTCCACAGCCATTTCTCTGGCAGGAGGATCTCTGCCAGCCCATCTCGGGTGACTTTGCTGGCACAGAGCAGGGGTGCTGCCTTGGCCGGGGCTCAGGGTAACACAAAACCCACCCGGTATTTATAGGCTGTGTCGTGTGTCGGAGCAAACGGTGCTGGGGCCACCAGCACACAGCCCAAGAGGTGTCACCTTGGGTGGGGACAAGGGCTCTGGGCAGCACAAGAGAGAGCTGCAGCAAAGCTCTGGCTGGAGAGAGGGGGGTCTGGGTAAAAAGGGGGTGTCCTGTCCTGGGGGAGACAGAGGGTTCTCCTTGGAGAGCAAGGAGACCTCTCCCAGCGGCTCATCTTGCCGTGGTTTGGCTACATCTGGAGCCCAGAGACAACAGCAGGAGCAATAAACCTCGGATTTCGGGACAAAAGCTGATCCCCAGCTGGGGAGGGGTGGGGGCTGTCAAGAAGAAGAACTCTCCGTTATGTTCCTCTCCTATTTTTAGCCCGATTTCCTAAGGAAATGAGATGTCTGCAATCAAGTCCTCTGTCTTGCCTCTCAATGCCGTTTCTGAGCACGGCGCTCGGCTCCAGCCAAATCCGACAGCGAGGGAGAAGCCGCAGAGAAAATTCTTTTCCTGCAAGTTTTATGGCAAAAAAGAAAAAAAACAGTCAAATTTAATGGAAAATCAGCCCTTGCTACTTGGAAGGCAGGGACTGGCCAGCAGATTCCCGGCTGGAGGAATCCCAAACGCCTGTGCCCACTGCTCCCCGGGGCTGCGGCAGGACCCAGGACCATGCCCCACAGCCCTGTCCCAGCATAAACATCTCCACCGGCCTTAATCCTGGTGGCATCACGGGGGCAGGTCCCTCTCCCTACCCGGGGGTGCTGGGGACCTGCTCTGCTCTGGGGTTGGAGGGACCTCTGGAGATCAGCTCCTCCAGCCTCCTGCCACAGCAGGGCCACCCAGAGCAGGTCCCACAGGAACGTGTCCAGGTGGGTTTGAATGTCTCCAGAGATGGAGACTCCCCCACCTCTCTGGGCAGCCTCTGCCAGGGCTCTGCCACCCTCACAGGGAAGAAGTTCCTCCTCGTGTTTAGATGGAACTTCTTATGTCCCACTTTGTGCCCATTCCCTCTTGTCCTGTCCCTGGGCACCACTGGAAAAAGCCTGGCCCCATCCTCCTGCCACTCCCCTTGAAGTGTTTCTAGGGGTGGGTGTCAGGAGGAAGGGGCCAGACAAGAAAGCCCCCTGTGCAAGAGAAACCAAACCAGGAGTTTCCCGGCGTTACCTTCTGTCTCCTGCTGATTTCTCACCACCAAAACCTCTCTGGACAGGCGGCACGACGCCTCCAGACCACACTGAGAAAACAAACCCAGCTCCATGACCGAGTCCAAAACTGACAGGGAGTAAAACCAACCCAGATGGATGGGGAACACAAAGAGCAGTTCCCTTCCACCCCGAGGGACACATCCCAAGAACTTCTCAAGCTCCCCTGAACAGGATGAACGTGACAGGGCGGAGCAGGTGAACATTCAGCACACCCACACACCAGAACCAAGCGGGTAAATCCCCTCGCTGCCCCTCAGCTCCCGGAGAGAGCTTCGTGCTGCTTTCTGTGGCTGAAGCTGCTTGTGGGGACTTCGTTAGGGCTGCACAAACGACGGATCTTCCCCGTGGGGAGCCTTCCCGCTGCCAGGAACAGCTTTGCTTCTGGAGCTGATTTGAAGGCACGGAGCAGCTCGCCAGGGACAGAAGAGGAGCCCCATCAGGCAGGTCATTTAACACTTGCCCAGCTCTGGAGGCGGGTGGCAGGAAGCTGTCCTGCAGGATGAGGGCATGGGCCCTTTCCCCTTCAATCACGATGGTGATCTCATTGCCAAGGTGAGAAACCCAAATCCAGGAGGAGAAGCCCAAATCCAAGCCCCTCAAAGCTGCCAACTTTGCACCCGAGCAGCCCTGACCACTGCATCCCGTGTAGAAGAGGGTTAAGAGCAGCCTTGGCCTTTCAATGATCCAAACCTCGCTCCAAACCAACCCTGGAAAGCATCTGCTGGGGAGGACACAAACAAATGCCAGAGGTGACTGAAGGTGCCGGGGCCAGTGCTCCTCAGAGGGGGCAGGATGATGCCCAGCTCACCCATCCCCTGGGCAGCAGCTCTTAACACCTCCCTTTGCTGCCCCGGGGAGGCAGTGGGAAGGGGGAACTGGGGAGAATGGGGGGACTGGATGGCCCATCTGGGATGTGGGGAGCAGCAGAGCCAGGAATCCCAACCCTGCAGCCCGGTGCTGGTGCTGGGAGCAGGGGGAGGACGGGAGGGCAAAGAGGGGCTGGGGGAGCCAGGGTGGCAGCTCCATCCTGATAAAGCTCCGGGGAGCTCCGTCCGGCAGAAAACGATGCTGCTTGTTATGAAAAAACATCAAAGCCTGGGGGAGGAAGCGGGGTCCCAGCGGCATTCCTGGAAAGAGGAGAGAGGAGGCAGAAGAGGCAGCGGCTCCCCGGGCACAGAACCCACACCGACACAGCCCAGCAGCCCCAGGGGAGCCAGGAGGGGGTTTGGGTGGGGGGAAGCCGGTGTTTTGCTTGGGAGGTGCTGGATGATGAGAGCTCAGGCTCAGTTCTCTTCTAAACCCAGGTGGGCACTTCAGGCAAAGCATCTCCCAGGTCCCAACAGGTAAATTTTGGCTGGGAAAGGGACAAGAAAAAAAAGGAAAAAAGCAGCTTTGTTGAGAAACTTCTGCTGTTAAGCTGTCGGTGTGGGAACTGGCAAAGCACGTCCAGCAGCCAGGATGAGGAGCTGCCACCACCAGCATGAGAAGCCAAATGGAGATTCGTGACCCCACCACGGAGAAGAACTTGGGATTTCTGCTTCCACTTGGAATGGCAGGAAGCTTTCTCGATAAGTTCTCCCAAAGAAAACATCAAACACAACCCCCTTTTGCCTTAGCTGGAATGCATAATTAAAAACCCAACCAATTTCATATTATAAAGTTGTCAAAACACACCACAGGAGTTCCTGATGTTGGTGGAATCTCACCTTCCTGCATCTTCCTCCCGCAGGACGCCCTGGAGCCACCCCAGCTTCATACAGCATCTCCCGTGGACGAGAATGACATTTCCCAAGGGCTTTTTTGGGGACACACACAGACACATCAGTTCCCTGCCTTCAAATCACCATCCACCATCAAATTCTGGGAGTCCAACCCCCCCCCACGCAGCCAGCAGAGACCACCAGCAGCCCCCGGGGGCCAGGGGACCCTGAAGGGGCTGAGCTGTCCCCCCTGAGGTGACCATCCCCCTCGTGGCTGCAGAGCTGCTCTCACCCTGGAGTCCTGGACCTTTCCCCAGCTGAAGCCAGGTGAGATGAAAGGCAGCCCGAGCCACCAAGCTGCTGTTTCTGGGCCCTGAAGTCACCTCCTGGAGATTTACAGGGACCTGGGAGATTTGGAAGATGGGATGGGACCCAGTTCCCTTCAAACTCAGCATTTCCTTCAGCCCCAGGGCTGCGGCAACCTCTGTCCTGGGAAGGAGTGGTGTGAGGACACCCACGTGTGGACCTTCCTCCTGATCCATCTGTGTTCCTGGAGAAGTGACCAGGGCCACGGCACTTCTGGTGGGAGCCACAGGGAATCCGAGAGCTGCTCCAGGACACTCTTCCCGGCTGTTACGGCAGCCCCAGGACCATGGGGACAGCCCCAGGAGCACGGGGACAGCCCTGCTCAGCAAGTGGCCGTGCTCAAGTTGCAAAGTAGAGAGAAAATACCAAGATCTAGACCCAAAAATAGACTCAGCAGGTCAAGCACCGAGTCTGGGAAGCAACCATGAGATCCCTCCTGAGCCACTGATGCTGTACCCTCTCATGCTGTGCAGCAGACCCCCGGCTCTCCCTGGTTCCTCAGCTCCATCCCCTGCTGCTGACCTTCAGGAAGGATTTTCACCCCTTCCCACGGGCTGGGATCCCGCAGTCGCCCTGGCTCACTGCTCCCCCAGCCCCAGGTTTGCCGTGGCCACGCTGTACCCCAGGGTACCCCCCAAAACCAGACAGCACCAGGAATCCCACGCGGGGGGGCAGGGGGCACAGCTACACTCAACACCCTTAAAAACACCCCACCTGCTTACAGCCACGTCTGTGGAGGGCTACGCATCGGTCCAGAGGGCAAATCAGCCCCCGCAGAGGCTTGGCTCTGCCCACAGTGGCTTACAGACACCAATACTAAGCCCAGCAACAGGCTGATTACAATCAATTAATTACCCTCATGGGTCCTGCCTTCCAGCTGGGAGCCTCCTGCGGGGCACGGGGTGCTCTGCTCCCACAGCCAGCCAAGCCCGAGGTGCTTTGGAGCCCAGAGCCCGGGTACCCACAGCACGGAGGGGTGGGGTGGCACAGCCTGGCAGCCACCCGTGGGTCTGGGGTGGCTCAAAACCCCTGCCAAATAAACACCATCAAGGGTGAAATAATAGTTTTAAAAAGAAATAATAGTATTTCATTTTGGTTTGTTTTTTTAAAGACATACAGATCTCCACTTCCACCAGCAGCCAGGAGTCCAGAACTCTCCCGCGAGGAGGCGGCTTTATTTCCATAACTGCCTCAGGCGACAATACAGCCAGGCCACGGCACAGCCCATCAGTCCCTCAGGACAAGCAGGGGAAGATCTCGATGGTGTTTATCCGGAGCACGGTCTGGGGGTGCACGATGACTGAAAAAGAACAGAGGGGAGAATAAAAAAGCTGAGATGACAGCACAAACCTGCTGCAGACCTTCTCCACCGGCCGAGCTCCGTCAGGCCGAGCTGTGCCACGGCGGGAGGGCTCCTGGGGGAGCTGGCAGTGCTGCCACCCGGGCAGGACAGTGACAGCCCATCGGTGTGACACAGACAGGGGGCCCGGGCAAAGCTCCCGTGGGACTGGGTCCAGCTGGGAAAGGTTTTAGCACCCGTCCCACAATATAAGTGGCCACAATTCTCCTTCTTGGTCACATCTGAGATGGGGAGGTCACCCAGTAATGACAAAGCCCACCCTGAGACNAGGGTCTCACCACCCTCAGGGAAAAGAATTTCCTCCCTAGACCACACATAAATCTCCTCTTTTTCAGCTTAAAACCCTTCCCCCTTGTCCTATGGCTCCTCATCAAGAGTCCCCCTTCTGCACATGGGGCTGGGAGGAGGGTGCCACCAGGGCCCTGGGGACACACGGGGCTGGGAGGAGGGTGCCACCAGGGGCCCTGGGGACACAGCAAATGAGGCTCCCACCCCCAGCAATGGAAGAGCAGGGGAGGAAGCTCTGGAGTCTCCTCATCCTACCCTTCTTCCTCTGATAGTTGTGCCTCTTCCAAAAGCGCATGTTGATTTTTGGCCACGACTCCGTCTTCTCAATCACGGTGGCCTCCACGCGGACCAGTTCTTTCCTTAAAAACAAATTTTACAGGTATCACTTTTAAATCATTTATCATCTCCTATAGGTGAGCAGGTTCCTGGGGGAAAGGGACACCAGGAGCACATCCTGCCTTACAGAGCCACAGGCATCACAAAGTCCCCGGGGCAGGAGGGACACCTTCAGGTTGGTGGCTTCGTGGTGGGGACCCCAAAGTCCCGAGGTCCCAGAGGTGGGTTGGGCAGATGGGACACTGCAAGGAGGGACCTCACCACCACAGGAGGGATAAGATCAGGGACAGCAACAAAGGCAGCAGCAGAGGAACCTGCAGGAACTTGTTGGATCACAGCAAGATAAATCCCCTGGACTGCTCACACGGTCTGTGTGATCGAATCTTGGCTGATGGCACAGGCTAAACCCCCCCAGCCCCTTCTCCTGTGCTCTGCTGGCCAGCACACATCTCCTTCTCCTCCTAAAGCATCACAGGGAGCTGGGAGAAAGTCTTCTCACCCAAGCAAGTCCCGGAGGAGGCTTGGTGAGAGCTCTGGCCCTGTTCCTGGCAGGAAGCACAAGTAGCTGCTGCTGCAGCAAGCCACTTCTCCTCCCACGCTGCGTCCTGCTTGTTTACCCCAAACTGGCAGGGGAGGTGGGACTCGCTCAGGATTTCGTGTTCTGCTGAGCTCAGCCTGAGCCCTGAGACCACTCTCAGACTCCAGCCCTTTCCAGATCTCATTTCCACACAGGGAAACTCTCAGCAAGTAAACATCCTCCCCCCGAGGATGGGGATGAGGAGAATACGGCCCGTGCTCCCTACACAGGTTGAGTACAATCCCAGATTGCTCTGTCCCTCCACGCCTCACAGACACACACCCCTCCTGCCCACCCCGGGACTCCACAGAGAAGTCCTGCTGGACTTAGAAAGAGTGCTGGGATTTCTGAAAAACAAACCAGAAAACACCAGAGCTGGAAACCGTGAAGCCGCACCGGAGGAGTGGCTACCTGTCTGCACAGCTCCTCTGGGATGGGGAGTGCCTCCAGACAAGAGCCAGACCAAAGCTCTGGAGAGTGTGGTTTTAATCAGCAGCCATGGAGGAGGAGGAAGAGACACTTCCATGCAGCATCCCTGCAGAACCCCATCAAGGGCTCATTAGCATGCTCACTTCGCCGCCGGAAGACATTTAAGGAACATTTTCCTGACAAACGACTCTGTCTGCGCTGGAGGGGGCAGAGGGGGGCAGCCCAGCCAGCCCAACTGCTCCAGCAGGGTCACCAGGAGGCCAAAGGCTTGGAGCCAGTCACCGTGGGCTCCCCGGGGTGTCACCCGGATCAGACTCAGCCCTGGAGGGAGGCGGGAAGGGCGGCCAGAGGAGAACAGGGATACATCTGCATCCAGCGACTGGCCCAGGAGGAAGCAGATGCAAGATAAACCTGGCTCTTAAGAGACCAGTGGGGGACCCTGACATCTCCAGAGCCAGCCCAGCGACAGACCCAGCAGCACACTGGAACACACAGCAAAGCTGGCAGCACTGGGGAGGAACCCAAAGCAGCCTGCACCCCAGGGATGGCCACGTCTGACCGCTCTCGTCAGGGTCTGACTCCTGCCCGCGGGAGGAAAAGGCAAAGTGCGGCTCCCAGACTTCCCACAGGCACATCAGAGGCTCAGCAATGACCATCACGTGGGAAAACTGGGAAGCAGCCAGGGCAGAGAGTGGCCTGGCTGCTGAAATCTCCATGCTTCTCTTGGGAGAGCCAGGGTGTGCTGTAGCTCAGCCGAGCTGTGCCCGATACCGCTCTCCCCGCCGGGCCACGCTGGCTGCCCGAGGCCGGGGGCAATACCCTGCCAGAGGGGGAAACACTGACACCAGGTAAGGGTCTCCCCCGTAACTCACAGGTGCTGACAGGACTTCAGCAAGTTTCTAAGGGTACTGAGACACAGTCGGGCACACAACTGCAACCCATCCTTCTCGGGGAGTCCTCCTCAGCCAGAGCACCAGGAGCTGCTGAAGGGCTGAAGCAGAGCAGGAACCAACTGACTGGTGAGATGTGTCTGAGCAGAAGAGTTCTCAGCAAAATAGAGCCCAGGGGAAAAAAAAGAAGCCCAGCATATTCATGGAATGTTTTAGGTATGACTGGAATGCCCATAAAAATAAGAAGGGGGTCACACATTTCCCAGAGCCCGACACCACCAGCCGAGCCCGTGGCAGAACGTCCCGTGACAGAGCACACCCATCAGGGTTCTGCAGGAGGCAAGGAAAATCCACGATGCAATCCCATGGATTGACACTGGGCTGGAAGCTTTTGTCATTAGGCAGTGAAAAAGACTCAGGCAATCCACAACCCCAAAGGATCGTAACTTTGGAAGTGCTAACTCAGCTGGGAGGCTGCAGAAGTACCCAGATCCCAGCTGGGAGAAGAACAGGCCCTTTGTCACCTCCACGGAATCGCTGCTCCAACGGGCAGCAGCAGAAGGAGCAGGGTTCATCCCGAGGAAAGCACTCCCATCAGCTGCACTTGGCCTAGGAACGAGCTCAGCTTGCTCAGAGGCACCACTCCCTGCCCGTCACTGGGGTCTCAAGCAGCCCCTGCCCCCACACACCGACCTGTCCCAGGTGACACTCAATTCCAGTCGCAGCTTTGGAAGTGCCCAGCGATTCCTGCAGGAGGGCTGAGCACAGGGCAGGCGGCACGGCCCCTCCTGCCAGCCCAGCAGGCAGCGAGCTCCTGCAGCACACACAACCCCAGCAGATTCCAGAGCAGAAGCCAGCTCAAAGCTCCCAGAATAGCCTCTGCCACGCAGAGATGTTTTGTTGTTTTTTTAAAGGCTTCAGAGGAGTGTCATCTTGGGAGGTATCAGACCACTGCAGAAAGTTAAAACACGGCCATCTGTCCAAAACAGGACAGCTCCTGCCTCCTGCCCGCCCCCAGCTCCAACGGGGAGCTGTAAGGAACCCGGGCAGGGGCTGGGGCAGGCACTCACTCATGTGTTTGTTTTTAAAACAACAGACAACCCAAACTGCCTTTGCTCATGTCCAGGCTCTGTCTCCCCTCCACGATGTCTGTGGTTTGGGCAGGATGGAGGAGCTGCAGCACACGCAGCCTGTGACACGCTGTGCCCTGCTCCCCTGGGTGCTGTGCCCTGCTCTGCTCCATGCTGTGCCCTGCTCCCCTCGGCCCCTGTTGGGGCGCTGGGGCTCGAGGAGGTTCCTCCGGCTCAGAGGAAGGATGGCACCTCCTCCCCAGCCCTTCGTCCCACCTGGGCAGCCTCCTCCTCCTCCTCTGCAGAGTTACTGGGTTCAAGCTAGCGCTGGCAGAGGCACAGTTTGCTTCCAGCACTCGCCACCACTTTCCAGACACTCAGCACCTGCAGGAACCACGTGGCTGTTTCTCTTCCTGCCCCAGAGCTCCCAGCTCTGGGCCATGTGCCCAGTCCAGCACACAAACTGGGAGCTGCAAAGAACCCCCCCAGGGCCACTGGTTAGGAGAGCCAAGCGAAGGACAGAGCTCCTAAACTGCACGAGGTGGCACATCCCTGCCTGCAGGACTCGGGCTCTGGTTTGAGTTTCTGCCAGGTGACATTTCTAGTCCTAATAACGAGGTTCCCCTTCCTAAAACCTTCCCCAAGTGCAGTATCTGGCAATAACCGAAGGACTCCTGATGACCTGCTACTCCAGATCTATTTGCAGTGCTGTTCCAAGGACTGGCAGCCCTCACAACCCCACCCAACTCAGGGAGGCCGGGGCAGTCACCACCAGCACAACCAACTGTGTTATCAACCACACAGCACGGGCTTTTTTGGGGCAAACACCAGCAGCCCCTGGCACCACAGGGACCACTCAGAAGGGAAACCCATCTGAAACCACCTGGTATCTCTAACCTGAATCTAGAAGCCACAAGAAATCACGAATTTCTCCTCACCTGACTGTCCTCTGCCAAAGTTGCCATGGTTCAACATGTGGGTGATGCTGCAACCAGCCCCCAGCCAGGGCTTCAGACACCTCCAGCTCATCTAAATGTCCCACTGAAACCTCTTGTCCCCACGAGAGCACCAGTTCCTGACTCTGCTCCCAGTGCTGCTAAGAGCTGAGCAGTAACACTGGGCCACACAGCACGCCCTTTGGGTCAAGAAAAGGAAGAACCAGGAGTGCTGGCAGTGTGTGCAGCAGGTCCCACAGCTCTGGGATGGAGAGGGTGCCAAGGGGGGAAGCTCCTTCTCCTCAGCTCTGTGATTGCTGGGCTACAGGACTAGGAGGAGAGGAAAATTAGGAACTCCAAAATGAAGAACGAGGCCTGCTGGGTTAAGACAAAGGAAATGGGTTAAAAAACCCAAGGGATGGTGCAGGATTTCTGGGCTATTCTGAAATGACCATCACCAGGATTAGGGTAAGGGAGTAAAGATGTCGAAGGGCAGGATTTGCTGCTCGTTTGCACAAAGCTCACGAGAAGATCCAAGCCAAGAGAAGTGAATATCCTTCACTGTCCTTAGAAATGGGAACTGCTGCCCTGCCCTGGCACCGTGGCCAGGTCAGAGCCAGCAGGTGCCGATGGGCCCGGCTTATGGGCAGTTCTTCCAGAAGCCAGGGGGCTGGGAAAAGTCCTGGTGCTGACAAACTCAGGCTTCTCCCCAGTTTTAGGGACTGGAGGAGCCCTGAAGCTACGATTCAGGACAAGAATTGTCTTGAAGATAATTCTCATACGAGACTTCTTACCCCAGGAGTGGCCTCCCAATCAGCGTGAAGTCGTCGGCACCGACCAGCAAAACCTGTGGGAAATAAATCAGGCAAGTATCACTGCTTCCCTGTCCCAGCAGAAACACAAACAGCATCTTCCACACTCTACAGTCGCCACAAAGGAGTCAAACTGCTTAAAAATAGGCCTTTACATGTTTCAAACCCTGTCACTGCTCCCAGAGAGGGGTGGTGGGGAAAGGCAGCGGAGAAGTGAGGAACGGGTTCACCAACCAGTCTCCCAGCACAGCTCCTGCCCAGGACAGCTCATCCTCCCCAACACGCTTCACCAGTATCTCCTGTGCTGATCAGAACACGCTGAACTGCTCTGTTCTGGCTCCCCACCAGCTGTGAGGATACGGCAGGCGATACAGGGCAGAGGAAGATGCCTTGTGTGGGATCGGGATGAGCGGCAGCTCCCAGAATCATGGCATTTTTACAGCAATTGCTACGTATCCCAGTTAAAAAACCCTCACTTTCCTCATCCTCCTCCCTGAGGCCTCGAGGTGGGCAATAAGGAAGTGAACATGGGGGGGTTTAACACCCCAGGGACCAGCCCGTTTGCTTGAGGGCACCCCAGCACCCACAGGGCTAAAGATCTAAAGGAGGGGGCAGGAAAACAGAGGAGATGGGGAGAAGAGGAAGCATTTCCCACCGCCTGCCCCCTTCCCCACACCTCGGGTTGGAAACGGCCATGGGATGTTCTGGCTTCTGTTCTTGACACTTTGCAGCGAAAACCCCAAAGGGTTATGGCAAGTTCTTCACCTTCTTCACTCCCACCCAGACCTCTGGGTTCCCACCTGCTGCTGCTCCTCGCAAATCACTGGTCTCCATTGTACAGGAGGACGCAGGACACGGACAAAGCCATCCTGAAAAACTGCCTCAAAACTGGGCTTCAAAGCAACAGACGAGCAGGAAAACTGCCCAGCTCCCTGCTGCTCGCTTGGCTCCAGCAGCCAACACGCAGCCAAGAGCATCCCACTTCATAATTTGTCATGTAAGGTCTGGATTAACGAGCCTCTACAAGCTCCTGCTCGTTACTCCAGGCCAAGGATGAAGACACAAAAAGGCATCCTGGCAGCTCTCCCACCACGCACCAGCCCTCTCCCTCCACCCGACGCGATAAGGATCTTGCAAAGCACAGAGTGGTGACAGTCCCTCTGGGAGTGCCACGGGTATTTTGGGTGTTGGAGGCTCGGGGCAAACACAGCCTGTAGCTGCCGGCTCTAGAAACAACAACTGCAAGTTTTGGGGTTTGGATGAAGTCAGCACAGCAAAGCTCTGCCTCCCAACAGAGTCTGGCACGGCTCATCCCAAGCCTGCTCCGCAGAAATCACAACAACATTATCACTGACAGAGCAGCTGAAACTGGCACGAAGCTCAGGCAAAGCCTCAGAGCTGGAGCGGGACCAGGAGATCTGGGGCTTGTTTTCAAGGAGGGGTGCTGGGATCTTCCCCATGGACTGTTGGGAGCCCGGCTGCTCCGGCCCCGGACACGGCAATCACAACACGTCACCTTTTCCATGCGGATCCGGTCCCCGCATTCCGCCTCCAGCACGTTGTCCATCATGATCAGGTCCTCACTGGTCACCTTCCACTGCTTGCTGGCGAAGTGGACCACGGCAAAGAGCCTCCCGTACTGCCCCGCCGCGATCATGGCGTTCACCCTGCGCACAACCTCTGCGGGGACAGGGCAGGGGGATCAGGGGGATCCCAGCACGGTGGGAACTGCTGCTCCCAAGTGATCCAGCCTCCCTGCTCTCCCCCCAAAGCTCTCATCTGCAGGAACCTTAGAATCATAGAATCACAGAATGGTCAGAGTTGGAAGGGACCTTCAAGATCATCCAGTTCCAACCCCCCTGCCCTGGGCAGGGACACCTCCCACCACACCAGGTTGCTCCAAGCCCCATCCAGCCTGGCCTTAAACACTTCCAGGGATGGGGCATCAACAACTTCCCTGGGCAACCTGTTCCAGTGCCTCACCACCCTCACAGCAAAGAACTTCTTCCTAATATCCAATCTCAATCTCCCCTCTTCCAATTTAAAACCATTCCCCCTCCTCCTGTCACTAGACTTCCTGACCAAGAGTCCCTCTCCAGCTCTCCTGGAGCTTCCTTCAGATCCTGGAAGGCTGCTCTCAGGTCTCCCCAGAGCCTTCTCTTCTCCAGGCTGAACAGCCCCAGCTCTCTCAGCCTGTCCTCATAGGAGAGCAAAGCTCAGCAGCAATGTTGTTTCCTACAAGGTGCCAGCGACCCTTTCATAAACTTAATGATCTATCTGGTTTTCAGTTGCTGGCCAACCCAGCACAAACACCGAGACACACACCGTGCAGCCAACCCAAGCCTTGGCTTCCAGGTCTGTGTCCTTGCCATCCTAAAGTGCACTGAATTCAGACACAAAGTGCTCCTGAAAGCAGCACTTGGCCACACCTGGAGGCAGCTCCCCTCCTTTTCCAAGAAGGCCCAGGGCTCTGGATAAGGCAGGGAGAGCACCACGAGTTTGGCCCAGCACTCAGGGAAAGGGGCTCCCAGTGAAGCCTGGCATGAGAACCCATCTGGGATGGACACAGGAGAGACCTTTCCCTCCCTCTTCTCCAGGGAATCTCTCCCCACAAGGCCATTCCCGGGGCGCAGGGGCCAGCAGCAGAGCAGACCCCAGGGATGAGGTCCTGCACAAGATCCATCCCAGCTTTCTGTCATCAGCCTCCTCCGCAGCGAGGCCAAACCCAAATCCCACGGGAACACGGAAAGGTATTGCTTCAGGAGTGCCATTCCTCTGCCAAACGGCACCTTCCCACCCGCACCAGCCCATCAGGAAAAGAGCAACTTCTCTATAACTGGAAAAATAGACGTTTTTCACTGTCCTCAAAAGTGGCTGAATCAGTTTTTTCCCTTGGAATGTAAACAAAACACCAGGCATCGGGGACCCAGAGGAATTCAGCAGCCAGTCAAAGCAAGCCCAGCCCTCACAGGAGCTCTCTGAAAGCGCCCCAGCCCCAGCCCAGCCGATGCAGACTGCTCCAGGCAGAGGTAACAACAGGAATGATCTGCAGGCAGTGGTGGCTGCAGTTCAGGTTCTGTGCTGCCTGACTGCTGTCCCAGCAGAGAAACCCCCCGTGAGCTCTTTGCTCTCGTTCCCAGGGGTGCCCTGCAAATGCCCAGAGAAAAAATACAGTCCCTTCTCCTGGGCATGTCCTCAGCTGCTCAAGGAGCACAATGAAGTCCTCCCGGCTCTGAAGTGCTGATCCATGTCTATCAGCAGAGTCCTGTGGGCACCATTTCAAAACCAAAATTCCAAAACCAAAACCAAAACTGGCCTACAGTTTTCTCTTGGCAAAACCCACGCAGAGTCATGCCCTAACAAGGGCTGTTTCCTCATCAAATCTCAGCTTTCTACCCCCAGAGCTTTCTCATCCTTTTGTACCCAGAAAAGGTGCTTGTGCTGCACCGTCCCTGGGCCCTGAAGTTGTTGGTAACTCTCCCAAACACCTCCAGGGACAGGAAACATCGATGACGTTCCCACTTGATCTCCAGCACGGCGTGTATCCCAGCACCATGTGGAGAGACCCTGCCTAAAATATCCGGGGCTGTCTCCATGGCCAGCAGGGAAACAGAAGGCAGAATTCAAATGTTCTCGCTGCTGTTTGCTTTGGATAAGCACAGCCAGAGATAACGATGCTAGCTCATTAGCAGCAGGAGGTTAGGAGGCACAGAAATCACAGCGGCCCCAAGATCCCACACGAATCAGGCAGGGACGTGGGACCCTGCTCCCACTGGGCTGGGGCGAAGCACCCCTGGCAGTTTGTGGTTCACCGCGGGGTCAGATCACGCCTGGGGACAGAACACTCATCTGGCACTTCAGCAGCTCCAGGAGATACAGGGCAGGACGAAAAGCAGGCAGAGCAGAGACCCTGGAGCAGGAGGCTCACTTCAGCCAGACGACAGCAGACCGTCTGCCAAAGGGTGGGCACACTCGGCTCTTGTCCTCTGCCCCCCCTTTCTCCTTGTCAAAGAACTCTCCTTTCCTCCCCAGGCCTCCTCCACCCAAAGCAGAGGAGCACGGTGTGTCCCAGGGGCTGAGGCAAGGAGACAGTGTGGCTGCCTCTGGATAACCATGGGAGCTCATTGCCCACAGGGCACAGCTGCTAATTGCCCCCAGCACAGAGCCGGGCAGGAGCCCCATCCACTGGGGCTCGTTACTGCCCTGCCCGGGGGGCACCCCTGCTCCCATCCCCAGCCCCCTCTGGGCGACAACAGCCCCCCTGGGCAACAGGAGCCTTCTCTGTACCTGGTTGTCATGTCCCTGCCTGCCAGGGGACCTGTGGCCGGGTAGCAGGGGACGATGGANGGTCCCTTCCAACTCTGACCATTCTGTGATTCCAAGATTCTATGACTGCCCTGTTCTAGCACAGCCAAGCAGGGGCACAGCTGCTAACCAGCTCCAACTCCCTGGCTGGTGTGACCAGCTGCTGGCTGGTGCCTCTGCTCCTGCCAGGAGGAGCAGTGGCTGTGTTCACCAGCCCTGACTAGCTGTGGGGACAGGGATGTGTTCACCAACGTTATGTCACCTCCCAGCTGCTCACGGCCTCATGTCACACCTCGGCAGGCCTGCCCTGTGCCCACCAGCCAACTGCTCATGCTGGCTCCAGCCCTGTGTTTCGTGCACCAACACACAGCAGCTCCCTGACATGCCCACCAGCCAACTGCTCCTGCTGGCGATAGCTTGTGGATTTGCCCATTAAAAGACAAACAAGTGTTTTTTCCTGTCCAAAAGGCTTGTTTCATGCTGCAGAAAGCAACACGCTGCATCAGGTGAGGTTTCTCTGGGGGTCTGTCCTGCTGCCATAAACGAAGGAGACACGTTCTACCCAGATCTCCAACAGCTGGAGCACAAGTCCAGGGACACAAACATGTGCCAGGAGTGAAACACAAACACAAAGACCAAAAACCAGCTCCAGACATTGAAGACATTTGTTTACACTCAGTCAGGCCACCAGTGGCCGTACTGGAGTGTGAGCCTTCACCCAAGCCCTTTACCTGCATGATGCTTCGCTTCTTCTACCGGATCTGGAAGTTTTACTTCAGGCCATGGCGGTGAAGTCAGAGACGTTTTGGCAACAAGTCTGTGAATGATACGAGGAGAGTAGCTTAGAGCAAGTGGATACTGCCAAGAGATGTACAACACAAGGAGAGGAAAAAGGTAGAAGAAGCTGGAGATGGAGCAGGAAGCAGTTTTCCACTGGGGGATCAGGATTTGCACAGGAAACTTCGTGACTGTCAGCATGAAGGGCTCAGCCCACAGCCCACTTGGTGGAACAGCACTTCTGTCCCCTGTGACTTGCAGCAAGCTTTAAAAGGGGTCAGTGCTGCAGGGGCTGGTTTGCTCTGCTCCCATCCTATCACAAAACCCACGATGGGGAAATGGATATTTACTTTTTCTGTAGTGTTTTTTACTTCCCACTTCAGAATATTATTTTTGAAACACAGCACGAGTGCAGAAAGAAACAGAAAGTGAACTGGGAACTTGCCCAGTCTGGGTGGTCACTTGTTCCCAACGTGCAGACCTGCAGCTGGACGTGCCAGTGGTGGCCCCGTTCAGCCACCACCAGTGACTTCCCATCGCCCTGTTCCTACAGACTGGAATTTTGTCACCAGCTGCAGTGGCAACAGACCTGCCTTAAGCCTTGCTTGCACTTGAGCTTTAGATAAAAGGCTCTTGTGAAGCTGTTCCAGGTTTAGACAGGAGTTCTCTCAGGCCCAGCTGAGGGGCTGCGCCCGGTAACGCTCCTCAGCCCCAAGCACAAAGCCCTGAGTTCTGGGATAGCGGGAGCATCCGGGAGGAGGAGATGTGGCTGTGCCAGGGAAAAGGGGCTAACGAGCCTCCTTCACCCAGCCTCCAGCGCTGCACACCGATGACTCACAGCCATCCTTTCTTCCTCTACATTTTGAAGCTCTTTTCTGTTAAATAGACAGTTTAGAGAGGGCCTCAAGACCACAGCTGGGCTCTTTACGGGAGAGTTGTGAGGCTGCTCTTCTTTTGTCCCTTCCAGCTGCATCCCCTGAATGGCAATCATCACGGCTCCCCCCGCCCCCGCTGCGACTCAGCGCTAAATACCAGGAGCATTTAAGCCCAAAAGCCTCCTCCGTGCTGCTCCCTGACAAGGGACAGCCCCAGAGCAGGGACATCGGCCACGGCTTCCCAGAGCCGGGCCCACCTGGGCTCAGGGTGAGCACAGCAGGGAGCAGGGCTGTGCAGGGTCCCACCTGCACCTCCTCAGGATGGCTCTGAGCACCGAGGTACTTTGCCAGAAGGTGCCAATTAAATCCCTGCTCCCCTTAAGGGGTGGCTGCTGCTGCTGTGACAGGGAATGGCTGCAGCAACACCTCTCCTCAGACCCTCTGCTGCTGCAGTGCTGAGACAAGAGCCTCCCCACGGCAAAACCTTCCATCGGTCCTCACAGAGCTCCCTGCCGACCAGCCCGAGGTCTCCTCACTGTCACAGACACGTCCCCTGAGGATCCCTCAGCGCTGACACAGCTCAAACTGCACCAGCACCCAAAGGACAATCCCACAGAGACACCTTCCCCGGAGCCTGCTCTGTTTTGTATGAGGAGATGTTGCTCTTCCGAGGGAAAACGGTTCATTGGCACCTCCAGGTCAGTGAGCACACTGTGGGGCTGGGGGCAAGCAGCCCGTGGGGTCCACACACAAGGACAGACATACACTGCAGCCACAATCCAGCAGCTGTCCTGGTGGATCCCTCCTGCTTTTCTCAAGTCCATCACTGGGAGGGATCCTCTGGCCAAACCAAGCTCATTCCCGAGTGCCCCGAGCTCTGCGTGGACAGGGCCCCTCTGCCAGGGGTGCAGGCAGCACCAAATCACTGACCCCCTCCCAACATCAGAGCTGAACAGCAATTAACTCTGCTCCAACATGCCTCAGGGGGTTAATCCACAAGTGAAACACTGAGCAGAACCCACAAATGGCACCTGCTTCTCATCAGCTGGTCTTCAAGATCCCTGGGCAAAGGAGACACAAGGAGGAGGGCCCGAGGCAGCTGTTCACATCCCTGCCCAGGAGCCACTGACAAAAACTATTGATTTGTTCCCAAGGAACCGGTGAGGAAAGCAGGACTGCCAGGGACAGCACTTCCACACGCAGAGCTTCCACCAGAGCTGCCACACACGTGTCAGGGGGCAGGGAGAGGAGGAAGAGCCCGTTCTGTGGTGTATGGGGATCATCCCAGAGGTGCTGAGTGCCTTCAGAGACAGACACACGACCAAAAGGCAACAGGTCACAGTCCCTTATAAACGGGAATCTGTGATAACCACAAAGACAACCCGAGACTCAAAGGGGAGGGAGATTCACTCTGGATCTGAGGAGGTGACCAGGAACGTATCCCGTTTCTGACATGGGAAGAAGAAAGGTGCTGCTCAGCAAATTCCGCCTCCCCCCGACTGGGAAGCTCAGGATTCCCTGCCTGCTGGGATCCACACTTCCTATAAACAACACAGGATGCGCAAACCACACACAGTACTCAGGGAAGAGCATTCCATGCCAGGGAAAGGCAGTAAAATCAACACCCCAGCAGCTGTGTGTGACCAGTTTGCTCTGTACCGGGCAGCAAACACCTCCCAGAACCCCAGAGCAGCCGCAAGCAGGCACGGAACCAGGAGCACCACGGCCCCGGGGGGCTGCTGTGGGGCTTAGGGACAACATCGGGTGCTGTGTTCAGAGCTGCAGAGATCCCAACTGTGCCAGTGGGAAGAGTTCACCCCCCTGCACCTCCTGGCAGCCCGGAGGCACTGAGCAAACCCTGCTCTTTCCCCACTGCTGCTCTCAGAGCTCTGTCTGGCAGTGTCCCCTCCTGGCCCAGGCCAGCAGGAGCAGAGCCCACAGCAGTGCCCCCACGGGAGATCCCGGCACAGCAAAGCTCAGGCAGACACGAGCAGCTCCCAAAGGGCTGCAGGGAATGAAGCCTGAAGTTTTCTGGCTCGCTGTCCTGTGCTCAGGCTGTTAAATACATTTCACAGAATCATTTAGGTTGGAAAAGACCTTGAAAATCCTGGAGTCCAGCTGTTATCCTGACACTGCCAGGCCCACCCGTGGCCCTCAGCACCACGGCTGCCCGGCTTTGAGACCCCTCCAGGGTTGGGGACTCCCCCCCGGCCCTGGGCAGCCTCTGCCAAGGCTTCACAGCCCTTTCCAGGAAGAAATTTTCCCCAGTCTCCATCCTAAACCTCCCCTGACACAATATAAGGCTGTTTCCTCTTGTCCCGTCACCTGTTCCTTGGGAGAAGAGACCGACCCCTCCTGGCTACCCCGTCCTTGCAGGGAGTTGGAGAGAGCCAGAAGGTCTCCCCTCAGCCTCCTCCAGGCTGAACACCCCCAGCTCCCTCAGCTGCCCCTCACAAGATTTGTGCTCCAGCCCCTTCACCAGCCCCGTTGCCCTTCTCTGGACCCACCCCAGCCCCTCAATGTCTTTCTTGGAGGCCCCCAAAACTGGACACAGCCCTCGAGGGGGGCCCCATCAGTGCCCAGTCCAGAGGGACGGTCACTGCCTCAGTCCTGCTGGTCACACTGGTCCTGACACAGGCACACTGCTGCCTCATATTCGTATTTTATGAAGACTCTTGTGCAAATTCAGCATTTACCAGATATCAGAGACCCCCAGCAGAAGAAGAACCGTGCCTCAGGAGCAGAGCCCCATAATTAGAAACAGGAGTGGCTGCTGAAGCCTTTCTATGTCCTGCCTTGAACTATTTCATTGCTCTGTGCCACAGGCTGGGTCCACGCTGTGGCCCTTTTCCCAGAGGAGGATCTAACCAGAGAAGAGTCTGCTGCTTAACTTCAGAAATCAACACGACACCCTGCTGGCAAAGGGGACTGAAGGCGAGCAGAGAGTCCAAAACTCACTGGGAAGCAACAAAGGAATCAGATGAATCTTCTTTCCAAAGGAAAACCAAGCTGCCCTCCCCACCCCGCCCAGGAAGGTCAGCATTTCAGCATTCTGAAGAACAAAAAGCAAAGCAGAAAGACATTTGACATTACCCTTGTTGCAGAGACGTGCTCTGGGAGCTCTGGTGCCGAACTGCAGATGAAAGGAAGGCGGCTGTAAGGGAGAGAGGGAAAAGGGATTAAAGTAGCAACTGCCGGGCTGTCAGTCCCCAGTGAGCCAGCACCATGCAACGCTGAAAGCCACGGCACTCGTCACCTTCCTGGTACCCACCTTCTGCCTGTAAAAGCTGTGTTCAGTTTGGTCACGACAGGCAAAGACAGAGGGGGAGGCAAAAGCAGACACACGACAAGAGAGAGGACCCATCTGTTGTGTCCAGCACCGCAGGAGAGCGGCACAGAGGCCTCCTGCTGCAAACACACCCACTGCAAGTGAGATGCCTGGGGTGCAGGACACTGTGGTGCACTCTGAGGGCACTGGGAGGATCCCTCCCAGCCCTCTGGGCCCTCCAAAAAGGGACAGGGAGTTACTACACATTTACCAGGTGATTCTCAGCAACTTCTGCTAAGCCTGGCAAAGTTTCCCCTCCAAGAGAGCAGGCAGACAAGGCGCCTGCAACTCACGGCCCTGGAGCTGCCGAGCAGGCACCACAAGGGCAGTGAGACACAGGAACTGGCAGATTTTTGACACTCCTGTGTCTGGGTTATCACCATCCCAGATGTGCCTCATCCTTCCAGGCAAGAGGAGGGGAGGAGTGATGCAGCCAAACAGGCAGCGATGGGACACAGGGATCAGAAAAATCCATTAATACTTTTCAGAGCTACACACACACTGCAGGAGCCCACGTTCAGCACAGCAGCGAGGCTGTGGTACCATTCCAACACATTCCAAAGAACAAGTGGTTTGCTACGACTTAAATTACCCTTTGAGTGCAGTTTCAGCGGTTTTGGGAAAGGAGTGTGGCTTGCACACACTGCTCGTTAGTGGAAAGAGACAAAGGTGCAAAAACACACGCTCAGGGTCTCACCCCTACGTTACCTCAGGGATAATGATACACCTTCTGGAGCAATTTGCTTAATTAAAAGACAGAGTAGACACACCTTCTTTGCAGAAACATTTAGATTTAGGGGAGATTTAGATTAGATATTAGGAAGAAATTCTTCACTGTGAGAGTGAGGAAGCTCCTGTGAGACCTTAGAGCCCCTACCACTCCCGAAAAGCCCCAAAAGGGGCTTTTCGGGCCTGGAAGGGGCTCTAAGGTCTCCCCAGAGGGTTCTCTTCCAAGGCGGTGAGACCCTGGCCCAGGTTGCCCAGAGAAGCTGTGGCTGCCCCATCCCTGGAGGGGTTCAAGGCCAGGCTGGATGGGGCTTGGAGCAACCTGGGCTGGCGGGAGGGGTCCCTGCCCAGGGCAGGGGGTTGGGACTCCATGATATTTGAGGTCCCTTCCATCTCTAACCGTTCTATTCTATAACTCACCTGCCGCCCTCCGCCCGGCCACGGCCGCCGCCATCGCGGTGCCCCCTGCCCCGGAAGCGGAAGAAGTAGCGGAAGCGGAAGTCGCGCGGGCGAATGGCGGCGGAGGCGGCGGAGCGGCAGCTGGAGCTGCTGCGGGAGGAGCGGGAGGCCGAGCTCGCCCAGAGCAGGTACCGCCGGGGTGGCAGCCCCGCAGGGATGTCCCTGCAGGGCTGATGTCGCCTGTAAGGGCCCTGGAGCTCCGGTACCGGCGGGGCCCGCCGTCTCCGGGGGGACGCGCTGCCGGGGTCACCCTGCAGGGCCTGCTGGCACCTGGGGGAAACCCGCTGTCCCCTGTAGGAAACTCTGACGGGGCTCCCCTGGGACCTGCTGGCACCTGCGGGGAACCCTCTGTCACCTTTAGGAAACCCTGCTGGACCTCTCCTGGGACCTGCTCTGCCCCGGGGAAAACTCGCTGTCACCTGTAGGAAACCCTGACAGGCCTCCCCTGGGACCTGCTGTCACCTGTGGGGAACCCTCTCACATATAGGAAACCCTGGTGGACCTCCAGTGGGACCTGCTGTTCTCTATGGCAAACCTTGGTGGACCTCCCCTGGGGCCTCCTGTCCCCTATGGGAAACCCTCTGTCAGATATAGGAAGAATCCACATGGACAGAGGTTTCTCCAGGCTCTGCATCCCCCAGTTTCCCACAGCAAGCCTCGGGAAGCCACTCTAGTTACAGCACTGCGAGCTCACTGAGAGGGTCAGGTTCAGGTTAGAAGGGACCTTCAGGATCATCAGGAGCCAGCCCTGCCACGGGCAGGGACACCCTTCATCATCTTCCCCTCCTTTTCCATCTTCTGCTCCATTTTCTCTTCTTGTCTGAAGCTCTGAATCCCAGCTTCAGCCCCTCAAGGGCTTCTCACGGCTGTGTGTGGTTGCAGGGCCTGGCAGGACAGCGTCCCCCTGAAGGAGCTGCAGCGCAGGGGTGTCTGCCTGCTCAAGCTCCAAGCTGCCACCCAGAGAACCGGCCTCTACGGGCGCCTCCTCGTCACCTTCCAGCCCAGGAGCCATGGCTCAGACGCCGAGCTGCCCGCTAACAGCTTCGGGCCTGGTGAGTGGTGTTCTGCTGGTGTCCACCCCAGGACCTGCAGCGTGTGGAGGTCTGAAGGGCTGGTGTCTCCTCAGTGTGTGCTGTCCTTTTGGTCCCCCCTGGTGTGTGCTCTCAGCTCGGGGCAGGACGTTCTCCTCCGCTCTGGGCTGGGCACAACCCGACCCTGGCAGGAGACAACCTGGGGCTGGTGATGCTGGTCCCTCTGGCTGTGTTGGGCCGTGCTTGGTTGCTGCTCTCTCCAGAAGAGCTTCTTCTCACAACCTTTGCCCCACTTCACACTCTCAAATCTCCTCTCTGCAGGGGACATTGTGGGCCTTTATGGCTCAGGTGGGCAGGGCAAGCCGCTCTGCAGCGGCGTGGTGACGCGGGTCACCCCCAGGGCAGTGACCGTGGCCTTCGAGGAGACCCGCGACGGGATGGTGAGCGTGGACAGGGACTGCTCCTACCAACTGCTCAAACTGGCCAATGATGTCACCTACAACAGGCTGAAAAGGTAAGGGCTGGGGGGCTGTGGCTCCCCTCCAGTCACCCTGCCTGGGCGCAGGAAAGCCGATTGAGAATTGCTGAGTTTACTCCAGAAAAGCTCGTGAGACAGGTCTGGCTTTACCTCGCTTGACTTGGTTTCCCTTCTTTCCCATCTCATTCCAGCAGCTCCACGTAGGGTGGGTGTCCACCTTCTGGGTGTGCCTGCCTGCTAACTCCTGAGGGCACCCACGTGGGGGTCACTCAGTTGGATCTGTTATGGCACAGTGTCACAACAGCCTAAATCCACCTGCTGCTGGCTGGTGCCATCCTGCTCTTCCCTCCCCCTCCTGCCCCTCATCCCACACGCCGTTGGGTATTTTGGCCCCGTGTTGTATCACCTCTGGTACTCACAGGATTCCATGGAGCCTTTTCCTTCTGGCAGGAGAAGCAGATAGCTCATGGCTAAACTAATTTGCTGAAAGGGCTTGGTGTGGGGTCTGGCTGTACCGAGTAGGAGGTGGAATTCTTACAGCACAAGGGCTGTGTGTGAGCGCTGGGGAGGCAGCAGGTCAGTGGGGTAAATCCATTGGGGAGTAACCTTTGTCAGCTCTGGAAGAGATGAATCTGTGCCCAAAGTCTTCTGTCGCTGGACCCTGAGGTGTGCAGGGATCTCTGGAGGAATCCTGGCTGTGCCTGTGACCCGGCTGTTTCCCTCTCTGGCAGAGCTCTGACTGCCCTGAAGCAGTACCGCGGCGGCCCGGCCTCCAGCCTCATCGACGTCCTCTTCTTCTCTTCTGCTCCCACCGCGCTCACTGGAACAAGTAAGGGTGCTTCTCTGTAAGGCTTTGTACCAGACTGGGGGCAGGTGCCAAACTGACCTTCCTGGGGACATTCTCTGCCCTGGTCAGGGTCAGAGCCCCTGGACCCTCTCAGCCGAGCACCTGCGCTGAGCCTGCCACTGGTGCCAGTCTGCCCCAGTACGTGGAGCTGGGCTCAGGCACTGGGGACCTCTTTGGGATGGGCTGGCGAGGGCAGCGATGCTGCTGCTGCTCGTGACAGTTTTAAGCAAAGATACAGACAGTTATTGTGGGGAAAGCAGGGGGAAATACTCCCCCCTCCAGAGCAGCCAGTGAAGGCTGAAGTTCCCAGCCCGCAGGGTGGTGGCTCTGTGCCTGTCCCTGCCCGGTTTGGGGGCTGCTTGTCCCTGCAGCTGTCACATCAACAGGTCTGAGGGAATTTGCACACATTCAGGAGTCTGAAATTGGTTTTACAGCCTTCTGAGCTCAGTCAGGTTGGAGCTGTGCAGGCTGCTTTGGTATCATCAGCTACTCAAAACCTCACGGCTTGGTTTTCCCAACAGCTGTCAAAGCATCCCATATAGGTAGAATCCCCTTTTACTCAGCTCTTTTTTGATGCAAGATGAAGTTACACAGCTTACCCTTTGGGGAAACCACAGCCTCTGACCAGCAGGATATCGGGTGCTCAGCATCTGCCAGTGAAGATCATCCCTTGGCAGAAGGGGACGTGCCCTGGGCTGCAGAGATGAGGGTGGGGGCTGGGGCTGGCTGTGTCCCAGCCCTAGGGAGCTGAGGACTCACCACAGCACAGTGTGACACAGGTGACACCCTCCATCCCTGCCCGTGGCTGGGCTCAGGTCCCTCCCCTGTGCTGCTGGTGCTCTGTGCTGGCTGCTGGGCCTTTCCCTGGCTTTTATTGCTGTGTTCAGCTGCCCAGGGGTTCCCCCCTTTCACGCCCTGCTCCCCGCTGTGTCCCTGTTCCCCACGCCCAGGGCAAAGGATTCCTGTTGGCACAAGCCACATCTCCCTGGTTCAAAGCGCTGAGCTCAGTCTGAGGCAGACCTCTCAGCCTTCTGGCTACCTCAGGACCTTGCTGTGCTCAGGATTTTAATATTGGATAAAGGCATTAATTTTGATGAACGAGCTTTCTCAGCGGCTTCTACTTTGCTTTTCCCCAGTGGTGGCAGAGCTGCCTCTAATGAAAAAATATTCTGCTTCACCAAATGGCTCAGAAGTGCCAAGCTAAGCCCAGAGGTGAATTTTGTGTCTCCCCACACCGGGAATATTGATTGATAGAAACATTCAGCCCCGTCAGGCGGGGAGAGGAGATGCCATGTGAGATGGCAGTGAATAACCTGAGAAGGGCAGGGTGGGAAGGCCTGCCTTCTGCCTTCTCAGCTCATCGCTCCTTCCTCCCCACCTGGAGAGATGCTATAGAGCCAGAATTAAATAATAATGACTTTAACTTTAACTAGATGCTGCTGGGTGCCTCGAGCAGCCAGGCTCCACGGGGCTGGCCGGGAGGGCACTGGGCAGCTGGTGGGGTGAATCCTGTCTCTGACACCAACACGACAGCACCTGTAGCTCCCCAGGTGTCCCGAATGTCTCAGGACACAGGAATGTGTCTGAACAGCACAGGAACCCACAGGTGCAGGGTCTGGGGGCAGGAGGCAGCCCGTGTTTCCTGGGTCTGAGACAGAAGGACAGGAGAACCCCTCAGCATTCCAGGCTGCCCCTCCCCCACGGCACAGCAGCTCCTTCCATGACCAAGCACCTTTTAGCCGGGTTTCTCAGGGAGATGCTTTCCTGTCTCTGCCTCATCCCATCCATTAGCTGATTTCAAGCAAACCCGTCAGGACTCTGAGGTAATAGGCTCTGCACTCCTCCTAAACCGGGCTGTCTAGACACACACATCTAGATCAGCACCATCCCAGGGTGCAGTAAAGCTCAGCTTCAGTCAGAAGCCCGACCACATAAACATCCTCCCAGAGAAAGCTGGTGTGCAGGGGAAGGGGAAGGCCCAGAGCAGATGAGGACCGTACCTGGAAGGGGAGCATTTGTCAGTGGCTTCTGGACAAACAGGGGGGAAGAACCAAGTTACAAGGGGATCAAGAAGTAGAAGGGTCAGTGGAAGCCATAAGCACCCAGCTCTATGCCTTCTGCTCTCCCAGGGACAAACCAGGCTCCGGCAAGTGGTACGTGCAGCAGCAGATGCTAAATCTAATGTTTGAAGTGTGATGAAAAAATTAGGAGCCTCATTTGTCAAGCATGGAGTCCAGGGGCTTTTAGGTGGGTTCTGGTACCACCGTGTAGGGACTTGATACCAAACCGGTCAGAAACCAGTCAGCAGGTTCAGGCTTTGTGGGAGTGTGAGCGGGATGGGCAGCAGAGCCCGTTCCCATCCCAGGGAGAGCAGGCTGTGGGTGCCCGGGCTGCAGCACACACGACACTCACCAGCACCGCTGGAAGGCCCAAGCTGTGGCAGTCCTTCCCAGCAGCAAAGCTCATTGAATCCCAGTGCCATGCTCCACTCCATCGGTGGCTCTTTCCCGTCACGGAGCCTTGGAACCTGGAGGAAAAAGGGAAAAGCATCTGGTTTGGTTTTTGTTTTCCAAAAGGTTGGTTATGCAGGGTGTCTTTAGGGCAGGGCAGTGGTGGAGCCACCGTCCCGGGAGGGATTTAGAAGCCAGGTGGACACAGAGAGATGGGTCAGTGGTGGTTTGGATCAGTGCTGGTTGGTGGCTGGACTCAATCTGAAAGGTCCCTTCCAACCCGGGAGATTCTAGGATTGTACAGGCTGCAAACTGGTTTGAAAGTTATGCCAACAGAAGAGTGATTTGTGTGCCCCCTGGCTGAGCCTTTCACCTTTGAGATTACAAGGTGAGGTAAGAGTTGGCAGAGGCAGCTTTGCTTCTCCAGGTCCTGTGATTTTGTACCCAGGTAGGCTGGCATCAGCCTCTTGGCCTGTGCTGTGCTGGGATCTCCTGACTGGGAGCTGGGTTCTCCTGGGAGAGCCGGCTGCCCCGTGCTGTGTGCCTGCAGGGGCTGCATTAAAGCCTGTGCCATCCCAGGAGGGAGCCTAAATCCAGGTGCCGACTGAGGAGGCTGGCAAGGGGTCTGATGACAACGATGGAAACGTGGTTTTGAAGTAGTTGGTGGCTGCTGGTGTCTGACCAGTGTGTGGAACAGACCTGGTCCCCAGCACAAAGCATTTCCAGACCTTACCCTGCTGCCTTCAGAAGGGAAACGGTGGGAGAACGAGCTCTCTCAGAGACAAGCTCTGAACAGGACAGGATTTCTGCTCTCACCAGGCTCTCCGAGCAGCAGAATCCAGAAGCCCACCCACAGGAATCGCTCCGCTGGGCTTTGTCCCACTTTAACCTCCTCCCACGGCACAGTCAGAGCTTCCACACCAGGTGTCCTGCAGGAATCCCTCCCCGGGTCACAGCCGGTGGTGGCTGCACGGAGAGGCTGTGCCTGCCAGCAGAGGCCAGCATTGCTCTGCCTGCTGCCTGACATTCCCTTCTCTGCCAGAAATAAGGCTGTGCCTTATGTCAGGCACCATCCTGTGCAGGTCGGGAACAGCCATGGGCTCCCTCTGGAATCCTGAGCTGGAAAAAGCAATGAAGTGGTCATCCCCGTGCCCAGGCACTGGGGCTGCCTTATGCCCGCTTGTGCCTATTGCTGCAACAAGGGAAAGGAGGAAGGAAAAAAAAGCCTGGATAGAAGGTGGGGGTGTCCCCAGTAAAAGCTGACTCAGCAGTAGGGAAGCACTGGGGATTCCCAGCAAATCCTCCTGGGCACAAGTTGAGTGGATGGGACATGTCACCCGCAGAGATCTAAGGTGCTGCCTGTCCCTCTGCCCTGCAATCCCTCCTGTCATCACAGGGGCTGTGAAGAGGCCCACGAGGAGCACTGTGAGCTCCAGCCAGCTCAGCTGCCAAAGCCTGCATAGGGAGAGCAGGGAAAGGGCCTTCCTTCAGGCTCCATCCCACTGGGATGTTGTCCCCATGGTGTTTGGCTGCAGCGGGTTGTGCAGAAGAGCTGGTCCTGGCTCTGGTTTGCTGCTGGTGCCTGTGCACAGGGATGCTGAGGAACGTACTTTGGGAAGAGAGAGGCCTCCAGCCCCAGAAAGCCTGAGCTTTCCCTCCCGGGAGAACAGTTCCCACCCATGGTTGGTGCAAAGGCCCCTTCCCCACACCCGAGTATGGCTCTCCAAGCCCAGCTCTTCACCGGGACTGCTGGTCCTGTGCAAAAAGACATCTTAGTCCTGGAAAGGCTGCTGGAAGGACAGCTTTGGTGGCCAAGGT
This sequence comes from Thinocorus orbignyianus, assembly GCA_013400375.1. NCBI lineage: Eukaryota > Metazoa > Chordata > Aves > Ciconiiformes > Thinocoridae > Thinocorus > Thinocorus orbignyianus. The sequence goes on along the minus strand of VXBW01007911.1, from coordinate 151,251 downwards.
GACTTCTTTTTTTCCAACACTACACTCCTACATCAAGTTGCCCTTCAGGGGCTGGATTACCCGGGCAGCAGCGAGACCCCAGGATGCAGATGGAGACATCCATCCCTTCCCGGGGCTGCGCTGGGGGCTGCCATGGACACCCCTGGGCAGAGCCAATGCCTCAGGGCTGGGTTAAGGGGTGTCTTCTGGCAGCGTGGGTGCAAACCCTGACCTGATGGCTCACACCGAACCCTTGGGCCAGCCCAGCTGGGGCAGATAAACTGCATTTCTTGAGGTGAGCCTGCTTAGGGCCCAGGGAGAGCTCAGAGGAGCCCCAGCTCTGTCCCCCGAGCACATCTCCCAGCCACCCACACGGCAGCTTCTGGCAGCGTGGGACTGAGCGGGAAGAAGGTGCGGAGAAGCCTGGCTCTGATCTCATTCCCTGAGTGAGGAAATATCAATGACTCCTACCTCCCGGCTGTTCCTCATTGTGGGAAATGCCTGTCAGATTTTAAGCTGTTCTTTCTTTTTCCCCAGGCCCACGGGATGCTGCCTGGGCTTCTCTTAGTCGTTGCCAGGCTGACTCCGAAACTGGGTCTAAAGCCAGAGACAGGTTAACAGCAGAGTCCCGTTAGTCCTGTTTCCTCCTCGCCAGCATCTTCTTAACAACCACTATTTGTTTAAGCCAGACCCCTCCTCTCGTTGCCCTGCCTCAGGTCAGGGCTGGAGGTGACATGGGGGACACACACAGGTCGGCCTGTCCCCAGCCAGGAGAAACCTTCCTGCCCACAATCCAGCTCCGAGTGCCAGGACAGCAACAGAACACGCCGTGCCCAGCGGGGACCCGTGCCCAGAGTTCTCTTACATAAGCTTCTGTGGGAACATTATTTTCAGTAAACCTCAGTGTAATGAGTCATGGGCCCTGCTGTAATTAACTCCCATAACGAACAAGGAGATTAGCGGCAGGATTAGGGGGATGAGAATAAATATGGGTTTAAATTAGATAAATCTGGGAGGTAAAAAGCAGCTTGTGAGATCTCAGTCTTCTGCACTGAAACCAGTTCTCTCGTAATGCAATTTGCATAGCCTTTGCTCTTCTTTTTTTCCCTTTCTGATCATTAAAGCCCAAACTAATTTTAGTTTTCAGCATTAGCGTCACCGGTTTGTATCTGTTTTCCTGCCTTCCCTCTCAGTCAGGGCTGGGCGATACAGGACTGCTCTTTCCTGCTGCTGTGGTGGGCTCAACTGGAACGGGAGCGAGCTGTCTGCAAGATCAAATGCTTCCCTCTTTTCATTGAGGCTTTGCTAAACGTGCTGACCCACCTTTGAAACAAGCCCAGAGCACCCTGCACAGCCAGGAGATCCTGCATTTGATGATGTAGCAAGTAGATGCCTCTTTAAATGCCTAAGAGTTCCAACACGGAGTAGCCGTGTTCCCCACCAAGGATCTGCTCCTCCTGAGGAATAGCAGGGGGCAGAGAGGGCTGCAGGGGGCTCCCAGCTCCCTCTGAAGGCAGAGGAAGCCTTGCTTTTCCCAGCCTGGGCTCTTGTAGCCCCCTGGACAGGACACAATGTGCCTTCCTCCCCAAAAACTGATTTGGGCCAGGTACCAAGAGCTGCTTCTTTGTGCTCCCACCTTTGTGCTGCTGAGCAAGCCCCAGGTTAGGGCCGAGTCCAAGCAAATCTCCCTCTGTTTCCCCAGGGCCCCTGAAGTTTTACAACGAGTCCCTGGATGAATCGCAGAGGGAGGCCGTCTCCTTCGCGCTGGCACAGAGGGAGCTCGCCATCATCCACGGGCCGCCTGGCACGGGGAAGACCACAACGGTGGTGGAGATCATCTTGCAAGCAGTCCAGCAAGGCCTGAAGGTGAGTATCGGTGGCAGGACAGGAGTGGCAGTGACCACGGTGGGTTTTGGAAACTCCTTGGAGCCAGCTTGAGCAAAGGCAGTGGCTGTGTCACACCCTGGAGTCTGGCTGGCCTTGCAGGGACCAGGGAGTATTCCCATCAGCTGAAAGGAGGTGTAAATAGCAGCTCCAAAGCTCGGGTTTGATGGGCATTGAAGACCCTGCACTCATCCTTCAAAGTGAGGTGGGAGTTGCCTCTGGTGTCTGGAGGCTGTGGAGATGTCAGTGATTTATTCCCCACGGGTGTTTTCTCCCTCTTCCTGCAGAGGGTCTCCCCACTGGGCCGCTCCTGCACTTTGCTGTCCCTGGCACTAACGAGCCCTGGGTTTCTCCACACGCAGGTCCTGTGCTGTGCCCCATCCAACGTGGCTGTGGACAACCTGGTGGAAAGGCTGGCCAGGCACCGGGCCCGCATCCTGCGGCTGGGGCACCCCGCGCGCCTGCTGGAGCCCATCCAGCAGCACTCCCTGGACGCCGTCCTGGCCCGCAGCGACAGCGCCCGGATCGTGGCAGACATCAGGAAGGACATCGACCAGGCCCTCGTACGTGTCCCTGCCACGTGCCCCGTGGGGTCACCCGAGTGCCAGCTCTCTAGATGAGCGGTGCCCGAGCTGCTGGCCAGGTGGGCTGCTTGGCTCTGAAACCCTGGAACCACTCTGCTACTTCTTAAATGTTCTAGAAGAGGGTTGCTGCAGCTGGGTGTGCCAGGTTACCCCAAAAACCAGTGGCTGGAGGCAGATCAGAGTGAGTAGCCCAGATGTGAGCCGTGGGCAGCGTGCAGCCAGCCTGCTCCTTGGCTGAAACTGGTGTTTGTGGATGCAAGGCTCCAGGAGCCCCCGGTCTGGATTGTACTGGGGGCATGAGCCTCCTGTGGTCACTCAGCAGCAGAAAGGCCACTTCAGGGGAGAGGAAAGGAAAAATAACACAGTGTGGGGACTGATAATGGCAGCTGGAGATGTGTGTCCACTAATTAATCCCATTTACCCTGATTGGGAAGCATTTAACATGGCCCCAGAGGAAAGGAGCTGGGGAAGGTGTCTCTGAGAGACCCTCGCTGACAGGGCTGCCAGAGCCCCCTGGGCTCATAGAATCATGGAATGGTCAGAGTTGGAAGGGACCTTAAAGATCATCCAGTTCCAACCCCCCTGCCCTGGGGAGGGACACCTCTCCCTAGAGCAGGTTGCTCCAAGCCCCATCCAGCCTGGCCTTAAACACTTCCAGGGATGGGGCATCAACAACTTCCCTGGGCAACCTGTTCCAGTGCCTCACCACCCTCACAGCAAAGAACTTCTTCCTAAGATCTCATCTCAATCTCCCCTCTTCCCATTTAAAGCCATTCCCCCTCGTCCTGTCACTAGACTTCCTGACCAAGAGTCCCTCCCCAGCTCTCCTGGAGCTCCCTTCAGATCCTGGAAGGCTGCTATCAGGTCTCCCTGGAGCCTTCTCTTCTCCAGGCTGAACAGCCCCAGCTCTCTCATCCTCATCCTCTGGAGAAAGAGCCCAGGGCAGAGCTCCTCCGCTCTGAACTCCTCCCTGAAGTGGCAGGATCCTAATCAGGATCCTAATGCGTGGGGGAGCGGCGGTGCCCCGCTCTCAGGATGATGTCTGGCATCCTTCATGCCATCCTCTCCACCACAGAGCCAGGGAAACAGCCACATCATGAATTCACTTCCTAACGAGATCCCTGCCTGTCCTGACACTCCCTCCCACTCTCAGCCACCTCAAGTAGGAAGCAGAGTGCGCTACCGAAATTCATCCTTAATTTCTTCTTTCATGACCTAATTTTCCTAAACTTAATTTCCAAAGTTGCTCTTTCACTTGAGATGCTGGGCTTTGGCACTGGCTAGATTTCCCCCTGGCTCCTTTGTTGGGTGGCAGCATCATCCAGAGCCGTTATCTGCTCAAGAGAGACCCTGTCTCCATCAGAGGTGCAGGAGGGCGTCCTCACAGCCCTGCACACATCGGCCGTGGCTGGTCCTGCCCTTCAGCAGGGCCCTGCACACTCACTGTATTAGATAATGCACCCCAAACACAGCTTCCAGCTCCAGGAACACTCATCTGCAGCCACTGCCATGGCAGCAGCTCCAGTTTTCCTAAATGTGGTTAGTTTTTCCCTTTCTTCTCCTTGGGAGGAGGTTTTTTCCACTGCTGATTTCCACAGAAGAAGGGGAACTGGGGAGAGAGCAGAGCCTTCAGCACAAAGGTCTCCATCTGCTTCCCCAGTAGAGGGGAAGGGTATGTAGTGATGGGAGAGGGGCCAAACAAGCCCCAGGAGCTGACACCCTGCTGCAGTTCCTCTTGCTTAGTGGTGCTTTAGGCTGAGCACAGCCAGGTCTTCCACAGAAGATGCGCCTGAGGTGTCAGCATCTGCTCTCTCTGGGCTGCAGAGCCCACCCTCAAAGGTCCTGGCCCGCCTTCCCCTCATCCTGCCTCAGCCTCTCCCCACAACATCCCCTACTCACCCCATAATAGTTTCCTCCTTTATCCACTCCCCATTTTGGCTCTTCTCACTCCTTTCCTTCACCACCCCCCAGCCGCAGCAGAACCAGCAATGAAACCCCAGACTCTCTTTGCACATTTCCCACCCCTTTATGTCTCCTTCTCTTACCTGTTCAGGCTTCCAGCTTTGCAGGACACCACGGATGCTCCTTGCACCATCAAGGGTGCTGTGATGCTGAGCAGCTCCAGGCCCCCAGGCTCAGGACACAACCCCTGTAGCTCAGGGCAGGGGCAAGGTCTGCCCTTAAATGCAGCCCCCAGACCAAGGAGTGTGTGAGTGGGGACCCAAGGTGGGGGCAATTAGAGCCTGGGTCACACCCACACCTCGTTAGCACTCTGTGGGTGCCACCAGGCTCACCCAGTGCCCAGCAGTGCCCTGGGGGCTGGCTGAGGGTGCTCTTTTCCCTTGGGATGGGGGTCCCAGCACCCACAGCTGCTTTCAGAGCAAGGGACAGGGGGTGTTTGGGCCCTGATGTCCCCAGCACAGCAGGCAGCAGTGGCTGTGGTTAATTTCCCAACTAGATGTTGAGCATGGCCCTGCTGCTCCCTCAGGTTTTGTCTCTGGTCTTCCTCTCTTTCCAGCAGCGAGGAAGCTGATGCAGATCTTTGTCCCCCTCAGCTGGGGGACTCTCATGGCTGGAGCCCACCCTCTCCATTAGGTCAGGTCCAGGAAGGATGCCCCTGGGATCTCCTTATCTGCCTGTCTCTGAGCCCTCCCTGGTGACTTCTGAGCCTCTCAGCCCATGTTGCCTACACTCAACAGACAGGGAGAGGTTCACAGGAGTCAAACACCTACAAGTTTAATCCAAAGATGTGGCAGAGCAGAGGAGTGAGATGCATGAACACCTTTCCTGGAGAAGAGGCTGTGATACGGGCTGTCAGACACTGGAGAATCCATCCCTGCAGGCTCTAAGGTCTCCCCACAGGGTTCTCCTCCAAGGTGGTGAGACCCTGGCCCAGGTTGCCCAGAGAAGCTGTGGCTGCCCCATCCCTGGAGGGGTTCAAGGCCAGGCTGGATGGGGCTTGGAGCAACCTGGGCTGGCGGGAGGTGTCCCTGCCCAGGGCAGGGGTGACACTGGGGGGGCTTGAACGTCCCTTCCCACCCAAACTATTCTGTGATTCTATGATTCAACACTTTCTGCTCACAATTCAAGCCTGTTGAAATGTGCAGCCCCAGGGGTCTGAGCACGGACTGACCAAACCTGAGGAGTCTCTGTCTGAGCCCTGGCGTTGCTCCTGATGCTCCCGGGTGGCCCAAGGGGCAGCAATAGCCTCATTTTCCTGCTTCATGCTCAGAGCCTGGGCTTGTGCTGATACAGTTCACCTCTTGCACACACAGAAGTACTTGGTGCTTCAGGCACCACCGCTGGTGGAAGGGATTTTCTGGCAGGGGGAGGGAGGAGAAGCCCAGGTTTCGTGGAGCGGTAGCGATGAGCCAGGGTTTCACGGTGGACACAGAAGAGCCAGGCTTTCCCTGGGATCTTTGGGCATCAGAGAAGCTGAACGTATCCCAAGGGCTAGAAACGGTTTGTTCTGACTTGATTGTTCTGTCTTACAGGCAAAGAGCAAAAAGGCTCAGGACAAGGGGGAGCGGAGCCACTTTCTCGGTGAGATCAAGGCACTGAGAAAGGAGCTGAAGGAACGAGAGGAGGCAGCCATGGCCTCAGCCCTCACCCACGCCAGCATCGTCCTTGCTACAAACACAGGTGCCAGATCTTCTTCTTCTTTGTGATATTTCACACCTCACTTGCCAGGACTCACATAAACCGTGTGCCCTGGGAGGCAGTGTCCTGCCAGGACAGGAGGGAGACTCGGTCTCTGGGCTCCTGGGACCTCAGTGGAGTTTGCTGCGTGCTCTCCCAGTCACAGAATGACATGGGGTTGGAAGGGACCTCTGGAGATCATCTCCCCCACCCCCCTGCCACAGCAGATCCACCAGAGCAGGTCCCACAGGAATGTGTCCAGGTGGAGTCTGAGAGATGGAGACTCCCCCAACTCTCTGGGCAGCCTCTGCCAGGGCTCTGACACCCTCACAGGGAAGAAGTTCCTCTTCATGTTGAGATGGAACTTCTTATGTTCCAGTTTCTGCGCATTCCCTCTTGTCCCGTCCCTGGACACCACTGGAAAAAGCCTGGCCCCATCCTCCTGACACCCCCCTGGAAGTATTTCTGGGTGTTGATCAGATCCCCCTCAGCCTTCTCTTCTCCAGACTAAACAGCCCCAAGTCCCTCAGCCTTTCCTCCTAAGAAAGATGCTCCAGCCCCTCAGCATCTCCCTAGCCCTTTGCTGTCCCCTCTCCAGCAGCTCCCTGTCCTTGAACTGGGGAGCCCAGAACTGGTCCCAGTGCTCCAGATGGGGCCTCCCCAGGGCAGAGCAGAGGGGCAGGGTGATCTCCCTCCACCTGCTGGCCACACTCTTCCTGCCTCCCCAGGATCCTCCCTGCTCACGCTCTGGCACCTCATCTTGTTGTTTAGCAGAGACCACGGGTGCAGGAGGTGTGGGGCAGCGTGTCCCCCTCGGGTGGCTCTGCGCAGGAGCTGAGCCTCCAGCACGTAAACAAGCGCTGGTGGAGGTGTGCAATCTGCTCAGTGATTTCCTAAGTCCCAGGGAATTGCTTTCCTGCTTGGATCATTGCCACGGCTGATGGAACACAGCACGTGTCCCCGTAGCCTGGTCCCAGCCTGCACGTGTTTGGGAGGTTCTGTGCATCACCCGGGTGGTGGAAAGGACGTGGGATTTTGGGACTGGTTCCAGGTTCCCATCCAGCAGCACGTGTGGCATCCGCAGGCAGGGAGGGGATGCCCTGCTATCCCAGGGGAGCACAGCTGCTTCAGGTTTAACACCAGCCAAAGCCCTTCTCTGCACCAGCTGTATCAGACTCTGCTTAAAATCTTCAGGTCTGGTTGCTCAGGGGTTGTTTGCTGCAGTGAAACATCGGTCATGTCAGGTCATGAAGAACCTCATGGGGTGCTCACAAGTGGCTGGTGTGACGGTGGAAGGGAAGGTAGATCCTTCCAGTGCATCCTCTGCTGGGAATTGGCCTCTTACTTCTAACTTTGCCCAGCAAAAGATGGGGAGGTTTCCTTTTCCCAGTAGAACTGGTGTGTTCTGCTGGCTGCTGCATCCAGCAGGGCTGAGTTTCTCCTGTGACCCTGGAGCTGTGCGCGGCTCCGCTGCGGCCAGGGCGGTGGATGCGGGAGGAGGATTTTGCCTTTTCCTCCTTAAGCAGCCTGGGCATTAGCCTGAAACCACGTAGTTTGATGGGAATTATTATTTATGCAGCCCAAGTGCTGGGTTGCCAGGCTCACATGGCAACGCACAGGGACACCAGTGACCTTTGCTTAATGGCAGTTGGATACACTGTGAGGGAGGGGAGCCATCCGGGGGGCTGCCTGCTGCCGCGCCAGGCTCTGTCACACAGACAGGACCTTCCTACTTGTTTCTTCTCCTTTGCAGCCCAGCAAAATCACAGCCCGTACGTCCCATGCTACCAGGCTGGATTCGTACAGGCTGGAAGCAGTTTTTGTGAAGGGAAAGGCAGTGTCTGAGCTGGCAAACCCTGACGTGGGAGCTGCTGCAGAGCTGGGGAGGCAGCAGGAGTTACCGTGGCACAGTCCTCCTCGTCAGAGCTGCCGTGGCTGCAGTGGCACAGGGGCTGTGGAGAGAGCACGGCTGTGAACACAGGGAGTAAACATCTCCTCTGAACACAGGGCATAAACATCTCCTCTGAACACAGGGAATAAACATCTCCTCCTCTGGCACGCTGGCTTCCTAATCCCCAGCTCTTCCCTTCGCATCCCTCTCCTCTTAGGGAGTGCAGAGCTGGTTTTGATACCTCTAGAATTCCAAGGCAGATATGTGGATCGTTGTTGGTTCCTGTCTGGATCACAGCAGGGCCCGTGTGAGGGTTATGTGGCTGACACAGGTGTGACAGGCTCACCCTTTGCTGTCTGATGGATCTCCTCTGCCTTCCCTCCTCCCACTGCTGCCAGGGAGGACGGAGCAGCACAGCCAGGGTCCGCAGGGCAGGGCAGGGGCTGCACCAGTCCTTCCCTGGGGTGTCCCTGGGCACCTCAGAGGAGGCAAACCTCCAGCCCCCATCCTTTGGGGTGGTGAGAAGCCTTGTTTGCACTCGGGGGCAGGCGGGGGGTGGGTGTCTGTGGGTGCTTTTGCTCTGCTCCTGCTCCGGGTGAGGCATCCCAGCACATTGCTCTCTGTCATCTTGGCTTCACCGCAGGTTTCAAAGCTACTTGGAAGCTTTTGGGCCCAGATGCTGGGTGAGAAAAAGGACAAACACAAACTGGCAAAACCACTTGTGACACGTATAGATGTGTCTGGGTTTGGCAGGGAGCACAGAGCGGAGCTTCCGAGTCTCTGCAAAGAAACGTTATTTTTCCTGCCTCCCTCCCTCACAGCGTGTGTGGTTTGCTGTAAAACCTGGGTGCTCCCCTTCTGGGACCCCCACACTGATGCAGGCACCCTCTTCTTTCCGCAGGTGCCTCCTCGGAGGGCCCGCTGAAGCTGCTTCCCGAGGAGCACTTTGGGCTGGTGGTGATCGACGAGTGCGCGCAGGCGCTGGAGGCCAGCTGCTGGCTCCCTCTGCTCAGGGCCCCCAAGTGTGTCCTGGCCGGGGACCACAAGCAGCTCCCCCCCACCATCATCTCCCACAAGTAAGGAAGGAGCGGTTCGTGGTCCCCTATTGATGCAGCCAAACGCTTCCCAGTGCCTCAGGTGTCGAGATGTTCCATTGCTGGGGGTTATTTGTTGGTGTCCCCCATGAGCTGGGTTTGGTCACGCTGCCAAGGTCACCTCAGAGCTGTTTCATTATCACCCACCACTTAGAGTTTAATGCCCTCCACCTGAGCAGGCTTTCTTGGCAGCACGGAGTAGAACCAGAGAATTGCCTGGGCTGGAAGGGACCTTTCAGATCATCGAGTCCCACCATCAACCACCACTGACCCATGTCCCTCAGCACCACGGCTGCCCGGCTTTGAAACCCCTCCAGGGATGGAGACTCCACCCCTGCCCTGGGCAGCCTCTTCCCAGGCTTCACAGCCCGCCCAGGGAAAGAATTTTCCCCAATCTCCATTCTAAACTTCCCCTGGTGCAACTTGAGGCCGTTTCTCTTGTCCCATCACCTGTTCCTTGGGAGAAGAGACCGACCCCCCTGGCTACACCCTGCTTTCAGGGAGTCATAGAGAGTGAGAAGGTCTCCCCTCAGCCTCCTCTTCTCCAGGCTGAACCCCCTCAGCTGCTCCTCCTCATGTGCTTCCTCCCCATCCTCATGCTCCCCCTCGCCATGTGCTCCTGCTGGATTACTCAAAATTATGTATATTTTAACAGATGTTCTTCCTGGGAGCCGTACCTTCAGCAGAGATGGTAGCTTTTCAGTTCTCTTGCCTGGCAGCACTCTGAATTCTTCGCTTTCTCTCTGTCGGGCAAAGCAGTTTTCAGGCTGGATAGAAAAGCTGTGCAAAACCCAGTTTAGAGCAGTTGGATGGAATCATCTGGGTGGGAAGGGACTTCTAGGATCATTCAAGCTGGTGAAACAGTCAGCAAGGCAAAGGTGAACAAGAGAGACAAGTTCTGGTCTCACTGACCAGGATTTACATGGAAACTTTTAAATGTTTGCTTTTAAGACAGACAGTGAGTTTTCTCCATGAGGTTTCCCTATGCCCAGCCAGGTTTCCCTCCCCTCTGCCGGGTGCAGGCTCTGCAGCCTGGGCTCAGGCTTGGCCTCGGTTGAATCCAAGTCTTGTCTTCCCTTTGTTGAATTCTGTGCTCCCACCTTGATTTAAGGCCCTGCTGTGGGAGCTGGCCCACCAAGATGCTGCAGCACGTTACCCCACACCCCACAGCGGTTACAAACCCTCAGGTACCCACGTGCTCGTCAAGAACCTCAGTCTGTGGCAGAGCTCTGTGGCCAGCCGGGACTGCCCGGGCTTTTGGGAGGTGCCAGGCAGCCTGCGGGGAGGGCGAGATACAACTGTGTGTTTGTTGAGCTGTGGCTGTGGGGTTACTGAGCTGTCACTGTGCAGCAGCAGAGGATGGGGCTGATTCCATGGGCTTGCTCTCCTGCCTCTGCAGACAGAACAGGGAAGGCACTTACCTGCCATCTCCCTTGGTTTGTGCAGAAGGGAAATGAGAAATCCAGGGGAGGCAGCGCTGCCAGCAGCGATAAGCACTGCATCACCTCCTCATTTCACCCTTACCAGACACACAAACAGTGGTTGTTCCGCAGCCCTGCAGGGACAAGCTCTCTCCCCCTCAGGCTGGTGGGGGTTTCTGGGCTGGGCACCTGCAAAAGCAGCCTCTCCAGAGCCCCCCCTTCCCACATCTCCTGCTGGAGGAGCTGTGCTTTCCTCTCCTTCAGTTTTGAGTTCATTGGACTCCGCCAGGGAAACCACCCCTTGTTTGCATCTCCCCTTGGTCACAGGTGATCGGAATGTTCCCTTTCTCCCTCACAAACACTCTTGTGCTCCTTAGATCCTGTAGGTGTGACTTGGACCGAGCTGTTTGTCCTTGCTGTTCCCCCTGCTTGTCTTTAAGAAGAGCCTGACAGTTTTGTTGTGCACTTTGCACATTTTCTCTCCCTGTTTTTGAAACTCCAGCTCCACCAAGAACTGGTCTTTGTGGAATCAAGGGAGAGGGAGGGTGGAAGTCAGATCTGGCTCCTCAGCCTCAGTGGGGTGACCAACAGCACAGGGAGGGCAGTTGGTGGCTCAGCTCCTGTCTCTTGGGGGTTATCCCTTTTGGGCAAGGACCCTCAGGGATGTTTAAACTCTGCATCACTCTGTGCCCTTCCCGAAGTTCAATAGGTTTGAAATAGAGCAGTGAATCAGTGGTGTGAACAGATTTATCTCTCAGCCTGGCTTACCAGTAAATTATGATCCAAAAACTTGCTACATTAAACAAAATTATTGCTTGAGGCCTCGGGCACTGGGCAGAGAAGCCACCAGCGCCCAGCGGTTTCTGCAAGTCCCTCTTCCCTCTCCTTCCCCTCACCGCTGGAGGCTGGCATCTCGTTAGGGACAATTATTGTAAATTGGGCATTTTTGAGCTTTGCCCCTTGCTCAGGGGGATGCCTGGTGCAGGACTGAGAACACAGAGAAACAAGTGGGGAAAAAACAGAGCTTTTTCAGCTCTTTATGGCTTTACCTGTCAGCTCAGTGGGAGCCCTCAGCAGCAGCCCCGCAGGCGTCGGTGGCAGACGGGTGCTGTGGTGGGTGCTGGCTGCTCAGACCAGGGTGCTCACCCCACAGGTGCTCATCTGGNCTCCAACCCCTCCAGCATCTTAGTTGCCCTGCACTGGGCTCTCTCCAGCAGTTCCCTGTCTCTCTTTAACCAGGGAGCCCAGCACTGGAGGCAGGATCCCAGTGGTGGCTTCCCCAGTGCCGAGCAGAGGGGCAGAATGACCTCCCCCGGGGTCTTTCCCTCCAGTTTCCGCTCCTGCTTGGGAGCAGCAGAAACTCCCTCTCCTCCTGCCAGATCCCCAGCATGTCCCTCCCTCATTTTATCCTGACAGAAAGCAAAGCTGGCTGATGCTGAGGGAAAGGAGTTTCTTTCTTTCAGGCTCCCTTGCTGTCAGTGACCCCTCCAGCAGCTTGTCCTGGAGAAGCTGTGGAGTGAGGGCCAGCTGGAGCAGCCTTTGCCTCAGCAGCCTCCTAATTCAATGCAAAAGCTAACGAATTTTCATCCATTAGAACAACTTATTTTGAGAAATCCAATTACTTCTCAGATAAGGTTGTTCCAAAGGAGCTAGCTCTTTCCCTCACAGATGCGGGCTCTGCCCCAGCAGAAGCGTTCTCTATCCAGCAGGGCACATCCAGAGCTCCCCAGCCCTGTCCCCCTGCCCCAGGCAGCCCCAGCCCAGGCTGACAGCATTGCTGCACTTCCCACCATCCCCAGGGGCTGTGAGGCCCAGCACAGGCAGGTCCCCTCTGCCTCCGGAGATCTAATTAAGGCCCCGCATCACCTGCCGGCTCCTCTTTGCTTAATGGCAGGCAATGAGCTATTTCCAGGGATGATTCATGCAGAGGAGTCCAACCCTTCCGCCCACCTTCCCCTTCTCCTCATTGATGGCAGCAGCCCCGGGGTGGGTGGGCTCCTATTTTGGGGACCTCGGCATTGCCGGGGCGGATCTGGGCTGGCAGGAGGAGGGGCTGTGACTGCAGCAGGAGCAGGGGGTCCTGCTGGAGCTCCATGACGCAGGAATGCTTTGGCTCAGGGTAGGAGCCACCCTGCAGGCAGGAGCCACACAGCTCATCTCCACTCGGGGAGCTAGCCCCTGGTAGAACCACCTTCTCATCTTCTTCTTCTTCCTCCATGGGCTCAGCCTTTATCAGTTATTATCATCAGCCTTTACCCACCTGAGGCTGAGGGAGTTTTGGAGGCTGAAGGCTGCTCCTCTTCCTTGCTTTGGGACTACCTAGAGTTCCCTCGGGATGCAGAGGGCATCCCTACACACCAACCCACCTCTCTTCCAGGCTGGAGGGGTTTCTTCTGAAGGGCCTCCCGGCGATGGCCATGCCAGCCCCAGGCTGTTCCCCTCCCAGCAGCTCCTGGACGTTGGGTTCCAGCCTCCTGCTGGGGGTTGGCCCGGTCCCAGGGGTCACCTCGATGCCAGGACGCTTTCTGCCGTCTGACAGGAGCATTTATTCTCCTTGCTTTCATGTCAGTCCTCGTTCCACCCTTTCCTGACATCCTCATTAATTTGTCTCCGCATCAGGGCTTTGATTTATTAATTTGTTTTTACACTCCCCAGATTTCTGCCGCTCCTTGTCAGGCCCCTTGCCCTCAGCTGGTTCCTCAGACACACAGAGGAGTGTTTTGCTGCCTGGTCTGGCAGTCGGGATGTCCCCACCACCCCACATCCATGTCAGGTCCTCCTTGGCCAGTCTCTTGCCCATCAGCTCCAAACAGATTGGCTTTTTTCTCACCAAAGAGAGAGTATCAGGCCTTGGTTGGCTTTGGTGACCTCCACGGCTGGAAAGAACAAGCTTCCCTCTTCCTCCTCCTCTTCCTCCTCCAGATTTGCAAAGATTAAAGAAAACTCACAATATCCAGGGGGAGGGGAGTTCTGCACAGCCTCACGGCTGCTGTGTTACCTGTTTGTGAAACCTCCTCAGCCTGTCCCAGGGCCCAGAGCAGAGCCCAACTGATGCTTTGTGTGCCCACCACAGCCTGGTTCTTCCCTCCGGGAGCATGGTGCAGAGGTCCTGAGGGAGGAAAACACAGTGACATCCTCTTGGGGACCCTGCTGTCCGAGTTCCATGGTGTGCAGCAGAGATCAGAGTCACACCAACGTCTCCTTCTGTCCCTTAGGGAGCAGAGCAGCTTCCCAGAGCAGGAATAAGAGAAGCTCAGGTTCTCTGGGCACAGCTCCATCCTTCCATGGGAGATGTTTCCCCCTGGTACTGATGCTTCCCGACAGCCCCACACCAGCCCAGGAAGGATGTTTCACACCCCAGCAGGCACAAAAGCCTGTGATATCTTTGGTTCCACTTGGCTGCAGCTATCATCTCTAATGTATATACACTGTGCATTTCTTCCCAGAGCCGGGAGGGAGCCTTACCTGGGAAGAGCAGCGGGGGCTCACCCTCCCTCTCTGGGATCCATCCCGGTACCCACCTCCCTGCCCCAGGAGGGTGCATTCAAGCAGAGCACAGCCTGTTCCTGCATGTGAAGCAAGGTGCAGCCAGGTTAGCAGTGAATACTGCCTGCTCTGGGCTTATATGGGTAATTTTAGCTTGACTTTAGAGTAGATACTCCTCAGCACCATGCATGATTCTGTCTGTCCTCCCTCCTATCCCAATCTAATTTCTCTGAAGCACTTCATACTTAAAAAGCTCTTTCTCTTTCGATTCTGTTGGCATCAAAATCAACCATTGTCACAATTAATTGAGCAGTAAAATAATAGGAAATTTGTTAACAGGTGAAATATTCCCAAGCAGCAGAACATCATCATTACTAATTCACACTCAGCCCCACGCCCAGCCCTGCGGTGGCAGCGGCGCTGGGAGCAGAGCCCGGCCCCTGAGCCTGGCTGGGAGGCCTAATGCCTCCCCCGTGCTTTGTTGTACATCATTACAGGAAACACTTCAGAGTATTTGTTGTTAAAAACCAGCAGGGTTTTATTGCCAGTTCTGCATGAAAAATCAGTTCTGGGGCTGGTCTTTAGGTTTGCAAGAGTTTGCGAGCCAAGGGAGGGGAGTGAAGGACAAAGGCAAACGGGAAAGAGCTCTGGCAGGTGGGGCTGCTCAGACTGGGAGAGCCCTTCATTCGGGCATCCCTCACATCTCACCTCAGTTTCCAGACGTGACTTCACAGGGACTGGCAGCAGCAAAGGCCAGGAACAGTGTCAGCACCTGGACACAGCCCCTTGGGGCCAGAGCAGAGCAAAGGGCTGGTGATGGGGCTCATTGACAGCTCCATCAAGCTGAGAACCAGCTCCAGGGTCCATCCAGGGTCCCACCAGGAGTTGGGCTAGAAACAAAGCTGCAGCATGGGTCCAAGGTCCACAGCTCTCTCCACCCCAGAGACAGAGCTGATGTAGCTCAGGTGGGGGCTGAAGGGCCAGTGCTGGGCTTAAATGGGCCCGAGGGCAGACACCAGGAGTTGGGCTAGAAACAAGTTGGGGCAGTTGTGGCCATGGGTGCCCAGTGTGTCATCTGCCTCCTCCTTAGTCTGTTGGGAGGGACCAGAAGCATTATCTTGGTGACAGTGGTCAGGCTGTAGGCAAAGACCAGGTAGGGGTGGGCTCTGAGTCCCCAGATTCCTCAGTCAGGCAGGAGGAAGGGCTGTTCCCAAGGGAATGGCTATCCCAGGCAGGTTCTGATGCCCAAGTGCCACCAGCTCTCCCTGGAAGGGCTCCTTCCCTCCCTCCTTCCCCAGGAGACCAGGCTGCCTGACAGCTCACCCTGGGGCAGAGCAGAGCTGGGATGTC
Organism: Thinocorus orbignyianus; assembly: GCA_013400375.1. Classification (NCBI taxonomy): domain Eukaryota; kingdom Metazoa; phylum Chordata; class Aves; order Ciconiiformes; family Thinocoridae; genus Thinocorus; species Thinocorus orbignyianus. The sequence continues at coordinate 135,923 of VXBW01007911.1, read as the reverse complement.
GGGCTGTCAGTGCCATTGTCAGGGAGGAGAAAAGATCATTCCTATCAACTGGAATGCCCCCCTCAGCCCCATGTCCTGCTCCTTCCCCTGTCCCGAGCTGGTCCCCTTCCCCTCCTGTGAGCCCAGACTGCTCTTTCACCCTCTTCTCCCTTCTCCCCTGCTCTCATGGGGAGCACAAGGACCCTTAAGGACTTGGGGGGCTCTGAAGGCTCGTGGCCAACCTCGGGGTGGCTCCTGAGCAGCAGCAAACCCTCAGCACAGCTGGAAGCCTCTGCTGCATCCAGCAGTGTATCCTTCCTGCCGGCTCCTGGACCTGCTCTGTGCTCGTTGGTGTTTCAGCAGCCTTGGGAAGATCAGCAAAGATTTTCCTCCACGTCCCACCGCTGCATCCCGTCACGGTGTCTGACCCTCGTTTCCCCCGTTTGCTGCATGCTGTGATTCAGCAGGAAGGAGGGCTAATGGGACTCAGCTTCTGGGAAAGATCTGCCCTCAGCTCTCTCTGCTGCAGCTTTAATGAACTCGCAGTCCCGGGTCGTGCCCAGCCAGGGCCCCACTGTTGGCACGGCAGGGCTGGCCGGGGCAGCACGCAGGGCACTCCCCTCCCGGGGCAGTAACTGGGTGCGTGCTGTGCCACTTCATCTCCACAGAAATTGCTTTCCCGAGCTGTTCTCTCCCATCATTTCGTCATCTTTGTGCTCGCTCTTCATTTTCTGGCAGCCCAGACCCCCTTGCCAGCAGCCCCAGCCTTGTACGAGGCACTGAGCACACAGCGTGAAAACACTCGCTGTGCTCTGAAGTGCTCAAAAACACAAGCCCAGAGGGTGAGGATCCTTGTCCTTCCTCCTCAGACTGCACCGCGGGGTGATGCTGCTGACAAGCCCTTTCTGTGCGGCGACGAGAAAGCAATTATGCTCCTTGAAAGCCTGATTTCATTAGGAGCTTGATTAATTTGGGCGGCAGATGCGAGCGCGGGCCCTCTGCCAGCAGAGCTGCAGGGCTGGTTTGCTTCAGGGGCGATAAAGCACCCAGCGCTGCAGCACCTTGGTCTGGGGCGAGCAGGAAGGGGAGTGTGGGGGGTCTTGGGGCTCAGGAGAGCCCCAGCAGGGTCTGTCTGGGCTGGCAGCGGGATGCAGGAGCAGGCAGTGATGCTCGTGCATTCGAGAGCCTGCAGGAACACCGGGGTGATGTTACACCCGTAGATGCAGTAGCTGGAGCTTGAGGGATGGAGGGTGTTGATGGGGTGAGCTTGCAGGTTCAGATTCCAGAGCTGTTTCCCCGAGCAGAAGCCCTGGGCATCCTCACTCGTCTTCTTCCAGCCTGGGTGGGAGCATTGGTGGATAAGGGAAGAGCAGCTGACATCATCCAACTGTGCTTGTGCACAGCTTTTGACACTGTCCTGCTCAACATCCTTCTGTCTACATTGGAGAGACGTTGACTTGACAGCTGGCCCACGGTGGGTGAGGAGCTGGACGGTTGCAGTCACACAGTTGCAGTCACACAGTTGCACTCACACAGTTGCACTCACAGTTGCACTCGCACAGTTGCACTCACACAGTTGCACTCACACAGTTGCAGTCACACAGTTGCACTCGCACAGTTGCACTCACACAGTTGCAGTCAATGGCTCAGTGTCCAGGTGGGGAGCAGTGACAAGTTCTGTTCCTCAGAGGTCAGTACTGGAACCAGTGCTTTGTCAGCAACATGGACAGTGGGGTTACTGCAGGCAGGGATGGCCAGCATGGTCAGCATCTCTTGCGTGGTGGTGCTGACTTCCCTGGGCATTTCCCTGCAGGAGAGGAGAGAGGCATCTCCACCCCAACGTGATCCAGCCCATTGGACCTCCCTGCAAGGTCCCTGAGGGTCCCTCCCTCTTGGGGAGCCACTGCTGAGAGAGAACGCTTGGGAGCCCGCAGCCTGCTGCTCCTTCCATGGCTGTTGGTACCCAAGGGGAACAGCAGGAGACCATGGAGACACCAACACCAGGGGAATAATGCCATCCACAGGGGGGTGCCCAGCAGGGACCAGGGCAGGTGTTGCACTTGCTGCCATGGGAAGTGATGGTGCGTATGTCCTGGGCACTGGTGAGGCCTCACCTCCAGTGCTGGGTTCAGTTCTGGGCTCCTCACTCCAAGGACATTGAGGGGCTGGAGCGTGTCCAGAGGAGAGCCACCAAGCTGGGGAGGGTCTGGAGAACAAGTCCTGTGAGGAGAGGCTGAGGGAAGCGAGCACCTTGAGNAGCACATTGAGTTTGGAGGAGGCTGAGGAGAGACCTCCTTGCCCTCTACAACTCCCTGACAGGACAGTGGGGAGAGGTGGGTGGTGGCCTCTTCTCCCAAGGGAATAACCACAGGACCAGAGGGAATGGTCTGAAGCTGCAGCAGGGGAGGGTCAGATGAGATATTGGGAAGAATGACTGGACTGAGAGCAGTCAGACACTGGGACAGCCTGCCCAGGGAGGTGGTGGAGTCCCCATCCCTGGAGGTATTTAGGAAACATCTAGATGTGGCACCGCAGGGCAGGGTCTAGTGGTTGAGATTGTGGTTTTGTGTGTGGTTGGACTTGGTGGTCTCAGGGGTCCTTCCCAACCATGACAATTGTGTGGCCTCGGACCTTCGCGCTGTTGGCATTGATCCCCAGTGATGGGTCCCAGCAGCAGAGCTGTGCTGGATCTCTGGCGAGATGCTGCTCCATCCCTCAGTCCGAAGAGGGGCCCATCCCTCCCCTCCCCTGCCCACCCAGCCCCCGTTCCTGACTCTCTGTTCCCCCGCAGGGCGGCGGCCGGGGGCCTCTCCCTCAGCCTGATGGAGCGGGTGAGCGCGGGCTGCGGGGCGCGGGCGGTGCGGATGCTGCGGGTGCAGTACCGCATGCACCAGGCCATCATGCACTGGGCCTCCCGGGAGCTGTACGGGGGCCAGCTCACCGCACACCCCTCCGTGGCACAGCACTTGCTCAGGTGAGTGATGCTCTTCCCCGGTTCCTCAGCAGGGATGGCATCCCTCCCACTGCCTGGGGCTTCATCCCTTCCCTGAGCTGGAGTTTTCCGTCCCTTCTGGCCCTGCCGTAGCATTTCTTCATCCTTTGTTTCATGGAGGAAACGTTAACTGGGAAGGGGTGGATGTGTGTGTGTGTATGTGTGTGTGTGTGTCCTTTTTCCTCCATAACAAGAAGTCACAGAGTTATCTCCTGTCTCCTGCTTCTCTGTGATGAGCAGCAAAATGAAGTCCCCTGGTGAGCCCCTCCGGAGCCTGACCTGCAGCATCTCTGTCCCAGGCTCTCGCTGAGGGCAGGACAGACACCCAGACACTGCCTCTCACTGTGTTTCCAGACACCCCCATGGATACGAGAGCCAGTGTGTGCCTCATCTTTGGTCCCAACACCAGGAAGACCAGAAAGTGCAATTCCCTTTCCAGCCTGGGTAGTTTTAGAGCCAGGACAGGAGAGGTGTGCAATGCCGCAGCGCTGGTCTGTGTGGAGCACTGGGATTTTAGCAATACCTTTTCTTAAATACTTAGGGGTCCAAAAAATGGGCATTCCCCTGGAATCTCTCCATGTCACAGTACATCCAGTTTTGGACAGAGAGGCTGTTTTATCATTCTTTTTTCACAATAACCTGAGCTGTGAGCAGCACGAGCACGGCCTGGCTGGGAAGAGCAAGGGCTGCGTTGGAGAGGGTCCCTGCTCTGCCCTCCCTGTGACGGCCCCGGGGCTGGGGCTGCTGCCTGGAATGCACCAGTGGGGCCCTGCTGGCTCCTGCCTTCTCCAACACGTGTGTGGGAACACGTGTGCGACTCCCTGGGCTCTGCAGGTGGGAGCAGGCAGGTTTGTCGCTGCCAGGAGGAGCTGGGCTGAGCCGGGCGGGATCCTTCAGCAAGGCTAATTCCAGAAAGCCCTCTTCCCGATTGCTCTTGCTCTTTGCCATGCTTTTCTTTTTCCCCCTTCAAATTTGCAAATTAAAAATAGCGAGTAGAGAAGAACCCCAGGCAAAGTGGTTTGGAATCATTAATATAGGAAACCGATGGAAAAGCTGAATTTAGGCAGGCATGTTATTCTGCTGAGCTGGGTCGCTGCTCCAGCTGGTGAGGGATTGAGTGCTTGTCTTCCCAGGAAGGTGCATCCCAGGCTCTCTGGCTGGGCTGGGTCCTCTGTCCTTGATCTCCGTGCCTTCCCAGCAGGTTACAGCAGCAGTAGCTTCACACGGGAGAAAACCAACTTCCAGCCAGGAGAGGAGAGTTGTGGTGTCAGCAGAGCAAGTGATGCCCGTTCTCTGCAGGAAGGGGCCCCAGCGGTGCTGAGGAGCAGCCCTGCGGCGCTGGGGGCTGAGGAGAGGCTGCTGGGGCTTCTCCTCACTCTGGCACTTGGAGGGAAATCCTCCTTCCTGAGGGCTCACCATCTGCCTTGTTTGTTCCCAGACTCTCTGGAGACTCAGCTCTGGGGTTTGTACGTGCTGTGCAGTGACATGGCCCCGTGTCAGAGCCCTCCTGCCACCTCCGGGCTTCCCCTTCCCTCCCTGTGTCACCCGTGCTCTCCCCAGGCTGGGAATTCAGTGGCTTCCTTGGGTGTTAAAGTGTGGTTTATTAATATTTTTTTAATTTTTTGAATGCAGCAGCTTTAGATGTAGGGATGCTGTGAAAACCCAATTCCCCTGGGGTTCCTTGGGCTGTGCTTTCTTCTCCTGCCTGGCAGCCCTGCTGTCACATCTCTGGGGGTACTTCAGGCTCTCCTTCCCCTCTTTGATGCCATCACAGCCAGAGAACAGCTGCCACATCTCCCTGGATCTGCAGAGCTTTCCAGTCTGTGGCTGTTCAGTGAGGCACCGAACACCCACACACCTGCCCCTCTCCAGAGCTGGCTCCTCTGGGACTCTCCAGGGCCCTCAGCTCCTTGTTCCCAGTTTTGGGACAGCATTTCAGTGGCAGTCCTGTGGTGCAGAGCACTGATGGCTTGTCAGCGATGGCTTTCTGGAGTTGCTGAACTGTTTTGGACCCCCGGGGACTTGCCGTGCCACGAGCCGTGGCTGCTCTCCCAGCGTGGAGCCCAGAGGCAGGCGCTGAACAGCGGAGGAGCCCAGCAGGGGTGAAGGGCCCTGCTCAGTTGTCACTCTGCAGGACACACTCTGCAGTGGCATCACTGCAGGCAGGGGATCAGAGCTCAGTGGGGCAGAAAGGTGGGAATCTCAGCTCCTGGCTTCTGTTGTTCTTCACCACCCCCAGAGCCCACCTGCCTGCATCTTGCCCTGTGGGACACCAGCGCTGGGCTATGGACCCAGTGCCCAGCTGTTTGCCCTCTGTCCTTGCAGTGCTCCAGGGAGGAGCAAGCCCCAACACAACTGACAGCCCCTTTGGCATCATTTCAGCCTGGGTAACCGGCCCTTTCCCACCTCCCTTCTGCAGGGACCTGCCGGGCGTCACCTCCACGGATGAGACCTCCATCCCCCTGTTGCTGATAGACACCGCGGGCTGTGGCCTGTCCGAGCTGGACGTGGAGGATGAGCAGTCCAAGGGGAATCCAGGTACCACCACTCGGGCAGTTCTGTCTGCAGGAATGGGTTGTCTTAGGTCCTCAGCCTCCCGTGGGCTTGCCCACTGACACCAGCCGAGCCACGGCCCAGAGAGGTCCCCTCCAGAGCAGGGGAAGGTGGGGTCCTCGGGGAGCATCATTTGGGAGATGATTCCCTCTGTAAAACCTCAAGCTGGAAGGATGCTGAGGGAGAGTGGAGGGGCCACAACGATGCTGTGGGTGACCACGCTGGCTGCTGCCTCCTTCCCTTGCAGAGACGTTTCTCCATGGGCTGGGATGGGGAGGGGGGTCCCTGTGTTGGGGGCTGTGCCCAGGCTGGCAGGACACGTGTGTCAGGCAGGGCACAGGCTGGTTTTGGGGAGGCTGCAGACGGGGCTCTGAGTTGCCTCCCAGTCCCTCTGCCCTGTGCCCAAAGTCCTGTGTGGCTCTGCTCCATGAATTTCCTTAAGATGCTGAGTTTCCTGCCAGTTTTCTGACCTAAAAAATAGTTTTCACTGCAGATGGTGTGTAGCCAGGCACCATGAACCAGTGAAAAACCAGTGCCCGAGGGGACCGATCTTGGTACGGTGCCTGTGCCCTGCCTCCTCGCCACCACCACCACTTTCCCAATGGCTCCAAGCCTGTCTCATGCCAGGCAGGGAAATCACTGCATAACACAGGGACAATTCTACCAGGTTAAATAGCTTTTGCCTTCATATTTTTTAAAAACAAGCCCCCCTGATTGAAAGGCCCCTGGTTTTTCCACGCACCAGTTCCCAAGGCCCTTCTGAGAAGAGGAAGCCTCTTGGCTCCCAGTGCTGAGCAAAAAGGACTTATCTAAAGTAACTCTGGGATTTGGAGCAGGGATTAAAGGCATGGCTCCCAGAATTTGGGAGGCAGCCTTTGGAGCAGTGTGCTGTGGATGATAGATCTTTACACCTGGGTGTTACTGCGAAATAGAGGGTAGCACCAGGGCAGGCAATAAATCAGGGAAGTGGTTCACATCCATATTTAACTCACCCTCACTGGAACCCAGCGCTGTCCTGATGAGGCAGGTTGTGGCTGAGCTGAGCCTGAAGCTTCCTCATGGGGTCCTGGGGATTTAGAAATGCAAGGACTTGAAGAAGGAGGCCAGAAAGGAAAGGTGCAGCTTGGGTTTTTTTCATCGAAACGTAGAGAACTGGATTCTTAGCGAGGTCTGGGGTCTGGCTTCAGAGAGAGAATTGCCTCTTGCCTGGATTATCCTTGATCTCTTGGATTAACAGAGGCAGGTCAGGGAAAGGCAAGTGCTGTTGAGAAAGCCCTTCAGAAGCTGCAGCGAGGTGGGGACTTGGGAAGGCAGGAGGCAGGAGCTGCCTGGCTCTGGGAACGGGAGCCGAGCCGGGAATCGTTAGCCCTGGGCTACGCTGGACCCCAGGCAGAGCCTGAGCCTTCCTCAGCCTGTCCGTGCTGCTTGGGGGAGGGGGCAGGTTTCTCCGTGTCCAGGCTGTTGTCTTCAGGCTCTGCCTGTCCCCTCTGCCCTAGGCGAGGTGCAGCTGGTCCGTCTGCACGTCCAGGCCCTGGTGGGAGCCGGGGTGAAGGCACGGGACATCGCTGTCATAGCCCCCTACAACCTCCAGGTGAGCCCACCCGCTCCTGCCCTCTCCTCTCTCGTTCCCCACGCTTGCAGAGGTGGATTCAACCCTTGACTTCTCCGGGAGCGATACCAGAACCTCCTCAGAGGGATGAAGGTGGAGGTCAGCAGAGCCAAATTGTGCCAGCAGAATTTAAGGCCGGCTTCTCCCCAGTTCAGCTGCCTGAGGCCATGGAGGGAGGAGATTCCCCTGGGCATTTTCCCTCCCAGCCCCAGCAGTCAGTGCCTGAGCTCCAGGAGAAGCAGGCACTCATCCTGCAGGTCTGGGAGGGAGATCCTGCACCAAAACAATGCCACTGAAATCCTTTTGGCCTTGCACTCTTCTTTAGGAGATATCTATCCCGTGTTTTCCAGGTGGACATGCTTAGAGAGGACCTTTGCCACAGGTACCCAGAGCTAGAAATTAAGTCAGTTGATGGTTTCCAGGGAAGAGAGAAGGAGGCAGTGATCCTGTCCCTGGTGAGATCCAACAGGAAAGGTGAGAGTTGGGGCTGGAGGGTTCCTTCAAGGGGAATGAGGTGGGAATGGTGTGGATGCTCCAAGGCTGCTCCTCACGGTGCCAAGTGCTGGGCTTTAGTTGCCGTTCTGGTGGTTCTGATTGCACTTTGGATGCAGCGCTGGGCAAGAACTTTCCTTTTAAGACTTTTTTTGGTTTTTCCCCCCAACCAGTGGCTGTGCCTGCTGTGGCAGTGGCAGCAGGTCCCAAGGAATCCTTAGTTGGAAGGTTTCCTGGCTGCTGAGCCCTCAGAAATGGTTTAAACCGGGGTCCCAAGAACGGCCCATGTGAGGTTGGCACCTCGCTCACTGGAGTGCCGAGCACCTCCCACAAAAGCTGACCATTTGGGAGGGTTGTCTCCTGGGTTTGGAGCCCGTTTTGTGTCAGTTCCCCAAAGGAGGGGAGCAGGAGCCGGCACTGCACGTCAGGCACTGAACACGCTCCTTTTGGGAGCAAAATCTGGAGTGGAAAATCGAGTTTTCTGTGCTCTCGGCAGCTGCAGCAGAGTCAGAGCTGGAGAGGAGCTGCTCCCTGGAGCTGCAGGGCCCCTTTGGCCGAGGACTGGCACAGCTGAGGGGTTCTGAGGTGGCAGCTGGAGCAGGGGACAACCCTCCTGAGGCTCCTCTCCCAACGCATGGCTCGCTGCCCTGACCAAATCCCCAGTGAGACACGTCCCTGCCTGTGCTCCTGCTGCTGCTGAGACCCTGCGTGTGCTGGGAGGGAAGAGAGGGGGAAGGAGGCAGGGAAGGAGGAGGTGCTTTTGGGGGCTTTTTAATTAGGAAAGCCTAGAGCAGGAAAGGCAGCGCTGGGGGGGGAATGGAGGTGGGGGCCAGGGCTAAGAATAGTCCTTATCCAGGAGTGACTCACCCTGTTTGCTCAGTGGGAGCTGGTGTCCCCCGGCCCTTTCCAGCGCACAGCTCAGGCACAGTGCGGGCTCACTCCTGTTCCTGGGGGCAGGAGCCAGCTCCTCCTGGTGTCTGGGCACGGCCCAGCTCTGCACGGGGCACAGGAGATGTTGTCAGTGCCCTCTGAGACCTCGGGGAGAAAGCCATGCCCCTTTGTGCAGCTGCATCTCTCAGCTCAGAGGTGGCTGGGAACCTTGGCCAGTCCCGGTCCAGCAGGAGAACCTCTTGCCAGGTCGGAGGAAGGATTTGACCCTGCAGTCAGGTGAAACCACGGCAGGGAAACTGGAACTGGTTCTCTGAGCCACAGAGCACAGAGAGGGGATCGCCCTCAGCCCACACTGCTGAGCCACAGCAGGGCACAGAGAGCCGGGCTGGTCCCGCACCGGCCAAGATGTTCGCTCCTTCTCAGCTGGGCCCCTCCGTATCCCGGGAGCCCAAAGGCCGCCCACGCTGCCCCTCTCGCTGCCTGATCCCCACTGACTCACCCTGGCACTCACCAGCTCCTGCTGCTTCTCTTTGAGAAAACAGCCCGGGAGCAGAGCAGACCTTGTGGTGCTGCCGAGTGTCGGACAAGGGTTTGGCTGTACCTGCTCCTCTGTCACCAAGAGTCTCCTCCGTGCTGCTCCATGTGGCTTTGCTGCCAGGTCCCAGCCTCACCCTGTGTTGTGGGTCACCCAGGAAAACATTCCTCCTCTCCACATGCCATCCATCCTCCTCCAGGCCCCAGGAGCTTTGCAGGGACCCTTCCCTCTGCCTTCAGGGCTGAAAAGGTGGAGGAGATGGCATCAGTCAGGGAGCAGAGTCCAGCAAACACCGATTCCCACCCTCCAGCCCAGCAACCCCTCAGTCCTTCGGGCCGAGAGCAGGTCCCTCAGCCCCTGGTGTCTCTCCCCCAGGTGAGGTGGGCTTCCTGGCCGAAGACCGGAGGATGAACGTGGCGGTGACCCGCGCCCGGCGCCACGTGGCCATCGTCTGCGACACCCGCACCGTCGGCAGCCAGCCCTTCCTCCGGCGCCTGCTGGAATACTTCAGCCAGCACGGGGAGGTCCGCACGGCCTTCGAGTACCTGGACAGCATCGTGCCCCAAAACTACGCTCAGGAGGGCCGGGGTGAGCAGCAGCAGCGGGGGGCAAAGCCCCCTCCAGCATCAGCCCCCAAAGCCCGGCCGCCTCCGGGGAGGAAACCCAAAGCAGCAGCAGCCAAACCCAGGAGGCAGGAGCCAGCAGCAGCGCGTGTCTCCCCGGACAGGAGCCAGCCTGGGGGAGAGAGCCTGGAGACAAAAGAGGGTGCCAGCAGGCTGAGGGCCACGCTGGTGGCCTTCCTGGAGAGTGGCGAGACGCAGCTGGACTTCCCCCCATCCCTCAGTTCCCACCATCGGCTGCTGGTTCACCAGATGTCGGAGGAGTACGGGCTGCAGCACCTCAGCAGCGGCCAGGGCAGGGACCGCTACATCAGCGTGCGCAAGAAAGGGCCTCCCCAGCCTCCACTGCCCAAGAATGAGCCTCCCCAGCCTTCACTGCCCGAGAAAGAGTCTTCCCAGCCTTCTGTCCCCAAGGAAGAGCCTCCCCAGCCTTCACTGCCCAAGAATGAGCCTCCCCAGCCTTCTGTCCCCAAGGAAGCGCCTCCCCAGCCTTCTCTCCCCCTTCCTAAGCATCCCAACGGGGAAACTCCTGTCCCAGCCAAGCCCAAGGGACACAGCCAGGGCTCAGGGCCCGTGGACCTGAAATCCCTGCACCTGGAGAGGGTTCAGAGGGAGAAAGCCCTGCGGGAGGAGGCAGCCAGGAAGGCTCAGGATCCCCGTGCCGGCCTCCAGGGCAGCAGCAGGAAAAAAGACAAAAGTGAAGCCAAAGGTAGGTCGCTCTCTGTAACCAGCAGTTACTGTGCTTCCCTGGATGCTTTTCAGTCTCCCTGCTTTTGCCTCCAGGCCCTGGGATCTGTGTGCGCGGAGCGTGGGATGCAGCTCCGGGAAGGCTCTCTGATGCTGGCACTGCAGGGATGTGAGAGCTGGCAGGAGCCTGCATCAGGCAGCTGCAGCGCTGGGGAGAGGGCTCAGGGGCCTGGGGGCATTTCTTAAGTTGAAAGAAAAACTCTGGGGACCCTTTCCTGGGAAGGGAAAGGCTCAGGAATTAGATCGGAGGCTCCCAAATGTAGGCAGAGGAGCTGGGAGGAGTACCTGGCCCGTGTCAAAGGAGGTGGAGGCAGGGGAAAACAGAGGTGGGAGCTGCCAGACACGGTCCCTTCCTCTCCCCCAGGCACGCTCCGGGGAGCAGCCTTGGGGTCCCACCGCTGCCTTTGGACACGGGGCAGGGCCTGCTGGGGACTGAAATCCCTGGACCCATCCAGGGGCCACCAGGGTTTGCTCTTCAGTCCCAGCAGGTGGTTAAAGGCCGGGTGTCTCCCCTTGCTCCCTCCCCAGGAAAGGCAGCGGCGCGGAGCGGGGCGGGCAGCGAGGCGGAGGAAGACGTGGACGCGCTGATCTCTGCGGCCGTTCGGGCTGACAGCACCTGCGGGTTCCCGCGCTGCACAGCCAGCACCACCACCCTGGGGCAGCTCTGCCACCTCTGCCACCGGCGCTTCTGCCTCAGCCACCACGTCCCAGAGGTACGCACGGGGCCGTGCAGCCTGCCCGGGGGCTGGGGAGGAGTGGGATGTGCCAAGCAGCGTGGGTCTAACCTGGGAATCTCCCCATCCGCATCCCCAGGCGGGATTTCCTCCTGAGGAGTTTAAAGCAGGATTCTGCGTCAGAGCGTTGGCTGGAGCTGCAGGGGAAAGAGCTGCCAGGCTTCAGCACGTGGGCTCTGTCTTTATTTCCCTCTTGTTTGTGCCCTTCTTCACCCTTCTCTGGCATTTACACCCCCGAGTCGTGCAGATAAAGCCCTGCAGGGAGGAGAAAAGAAGAGGCATGAGCTCAAGGCAGAGATTTGCAGGAGCCTGGACACTCGGTTCCCTCTGGAGCCTGGGGAGAAGCGAGGCTGGAGCCCGCAGAGCAGTGCTGTGGGCCTGGCTGGTTCCTGGAGTGCTTTACTGGCTCGGAGCTGAGCGGCTCCGTGCTCTGCAGCCTCAGCACTGGTTCCACACGCACCGGGTGAGCCCTCCAGCCTCCTCTGCTCTGCCAGCTTGTGGTGGAGGGCTCTGGAGTGGGCATCTCAGAGCCCAAAACCACCCTGCACCTCTGTGGCCACTGAACCAGAAGCTTTACACTGGAGACTGGGAACAATTTCTTCCCCAAAAAGCTTAACAAGCCTTGGAAGAGGCTGCCCAGGTCAGTGGTGGAGTCGCCATCCCTGGAGGCTTCTAAAAGCCGAGCAGCCGTGGTGCTGAGGGACAGGGTTAGGGGAGGTTTGGGCAGTGCTGGGTCAATGGTTGGACTCGATGATCTGAAAGGTCCCTTCCAACCAAATCAATCCTGTGACTCCATTCCTTGCTGCTCTGGACGAGCTGCCTGACAGCAATTTCCTCCCCTGGAGGAAAGGAAATTGACCTTAAACTGGTGCCAGGCTCCATCTCTCCCTCTGGGTGCAGAGAGAGGCAGGAGGGTCCAAGCCCCCAGGGCTGGCCGTGGGGTGCCCCGTGGCGTGGTGGCCCTGGGGATGGATGATTTCCCCTTCATCTGCATCCTCCTGCTCCTGTTGTACCTCATCCTGCAGCAGGCAGGCAGCTCCTCGCTGCGGGAGCCTCCCGGAGCTCAGCACCGTTTAGGGAGCTGACCCATAAATCCTGGGCAGAGCTTTTCCCCGTGTCAGGCACTATCTGTTTCCATGGCAAAGAACAGTTGTATTTATGGTCATTCACCGCCCGGCTGGGATATAAATCCATTTCCTGCAGAATGGCCTCTCCCTGCTGAATTGTAATGAGAGCTCCAATGAGAAACCTCTGATTGGAAGGAGAAAATTCCCCACCAACCAGTTTTCCTTGCTTTTTAGAGGTCAGCCCTTTTTCCAGAGGTTTTGAGGCTCAGTGTGAAACAGCCCGGGCCCTCCTGCCCCCCAGGAGGGGCCAGCACCTACCTGAGCCCTCTGAGCCGGGCCGGACCCTCTGTATGGAGAGCCCCTGGGCAGAGAGGGCTCGGGCCCCCCTTTGGCAGCCCCCAGCTGCTGACCCCCCCTCTATCCAGCACCACAGACCCCATGCACCTATGCCCAGCCCCCCCAGCACCCACTGCCCGCCTCAGAGCTGCTCAGGGGGGGTCCCTTGGCTCTGGCTGGTTTAGATGGGCAGCAGGGTCCGAAATCCCCACCTATTCCCCCAGGAATAGCCCTGGCCAGGAGCCCCGGGCTGTTCCCAGCCCCTGGGAGCGGCTGAGCTGGGGACAGCAGGGTTTGTCACTGCCTTCCTCACACCTGCTCCTGGCTCCTGAAAACACCCAGTGAGTTTGGGATGGACCAAGACGGGCTGAACTTCTGGGGTCTGTGATTTGGCGCTGGTGGAGCTGGCTCAGGGGGTGCTGGAGGTGGCTCCGTGCACCTTAAACGGGATGGAAAGGGTTTGCCTGCACAAAATCAGCACTAGGGAGCCTTTACCCCACTGCAGTGGCAGATCTAACCCAGAGCAGCAGATCCGTGGCTAAAAAGGTCCCTGCTTATTTCCCAACTCACCTTCCTCGGTTCCCTCCTCTTCCCCACGGCAGTGCAGGGTGGGAGCTGCCAGAGACCCAGCTGCTCACACGCCAGGGCCCGGCTCCCCGGGGATGCATGTTTGGGAGAGCACTTAAGCCCTCCCAAAAGGCTGATGTAGCTGCTGCAGGGGTTCCAGGACGAGAAAAATTACCTTGAAATTTAGTTTCCCATAAGAGGAGCTATCAATAAGTGGGAGATGGTTTCAGGGGGGTGTGAAGCCGGTGGAATTCCAGGATATGGGAATAAAATGGGTGGATTTCGTGGCAGGCCATCCCTGCCCTGGTCCCAGTGTGTGTTCTCCCTGCGCAGGTTCACGGCTGCGGGGAGAGGGCCAGGGCCCAGGCGCGGCAGAGGATCAGCCGGGAGGGAATCCTCTATCCCGGGAGCGGCTCCAAGGACACGTCCCTGGACCCAGCCAGGAGAGCCCAGCTCCAGCGGCGCCTGGACAAGAAGCTGAGCGAGCTGACGGGCCAGAGGAGGGGCAGAAAGAAAGACAAGGAGAAGTGAAGGAGCTGGATACTTCTCTTTTTACAACCTTGATGTCGGGGGTCAGGCTGCACAAACCAAGGAGCTGCTAAAGCTGGGGGGGCTGCGGGGAGCCCCGGAGGAAGGGGTGCTCTGGGTGGTGGGGGGCACACAGCTCGGAGCCAGCAGCCCCAGAAATAGTGGCTGGGTCTCCCGAAACCAGGGAGCCGAGGGAGAGCAGCTGTAATTGTCCGGATCATCCTTATTGACAGAGTAATGGATGTGTGGAGAGGCCAGAGGGTGCCGGGAAGGAGGGAGATTAAAGCACCTGGAGCAGCGGCTGGGGCTGTGATGGTTCTGCTGCTGCAGCAGAGATGAAGGTCTGAGCAGGAACCGGGAGCCCCGGGTGACCCCCTCCTCCGGGCACTGTGAGAAGGGCACGGTGCCTCCAGCCCGGCTTTCCCAGCCCAGTGATGCTCCTGGAATCCTCCATCCATCCCTCTCCCACTTCTCCACAGCCCCTCTCCATCTGCCCCGAGGGAGCACCCCACTCCTCCCTGAGCAGCACCTCAAGCAGCCACGTTTTGTGCCCAGGGTTGGGTCACGATGAAGGAAAAGGTGCTGAGACCCCTCCCCGGGGGGGTGGCTGGAGGGGGCACAACAGCACCCCCAGGCCGTGCCCGGCCCACCCTGCTGGGGCTGGACACTGCAGATCCTGCCCACGGGGGACCCCAGCACCCGTGGAGGGTCATGGAGGGTCTCATCTCTCCCCGAGCGTGCAGGGGCTGAAGCCAGCCAAGCCTTTCCATGTCTGGCTCATCCCAAGCGGTACCTGAGGCAGCTCAAAAGCAAATTTTCCCCCAAATCCTGGTCCCTGTTAGTAGGGGCTGCGAACATCTTCACAAAACCCCTCCCTCATCCTTCCATAACCCTCATCCTCCAGAACCAGCTCCGTTTGCAGCCCTGCTCCCGGCCTGAGCCTCCCGTCACTCCCAGCACCGCTTGGCTCGTGCCTGGGTCCCCGCAGAGCCGTGGCACCGGCTGGCACGGCAGCAGATGGCACCTTGGGGCTCCTGGGAGAAGGTGAGGAGGAGGAAGGGATGGGGCACAGGAGGAGGAAACCTGGCCTTGGCCAGTGGCTGGGTGTCTGGAAGGGAAGAGGCAGAGCAGGGGCCGCAGAGGGGGGGACACCAGGGCACCCCCTGCCCACCAGCCCGTGCCAGGGAGCTCCATCAGAGCCCTCCAGCCAGAAAACGGGGGCATCAGCTCCCCCCAGACCCCAACCCTCACCCAGGGGCTGGGAGCCCGGGAGCAGACGGGACCCGGAGGGCTTTTTCCCCTCCCTCCCCCTGAAACACGAGTTGGGTTTAAACATTGTCAGATTGGGACTTGTTGGTGTCTGCCTTTGGTGACAGGGCCAGGGCGTCCCTTCTGCACCCACATTTTGGGAAAAACGAGTGAGCTTTGGGAAAAACGAGTGAGCTTTGGGATGAGCCACTCGGGGGCTGCAAAAAATAATCCCCAGCCCTGAGGTTTGTGTTCCAAGTGCAGGGATTTTCCCTTTTTGCTGCTTGTCGGGAGCAGCCCCGGGGTCCGTTCAGCAGGGAAGGGGCCGGGGTGGGAAAAGCTGCCCCCGTGGTGCGGGGTGACTCAGCCTGGTCCGACCTGGCTGGAAAACCACCCGGCAATTCCAGAGCCTCCTGGGCCCGCAGAGACGGGCAGGGGTGTGCTCTGCTGGAGGGAAGGTGGAAGGAGAGAACAGCCCTTTTTCCTTCCCACGGGAACCGTTCCAGCCCTGACAAAACAGACCCCAAACTCCTCCCAGACCCCAGACCCGACAGAAACCCACACAGACGGAGAGAAGCCGTGCCAGGCCGGCACTTTATCAACCCCCGCTCCATTTCCCCCATGTTTTGACCCAAAACCACCTTCCAAACAATCCCACCCCCTCCCTGGGATCTCTCCGGGTCCCCTTGCAGGGCAGCGCCGATCCTGGGGGGCTGCCCGTGGGGAGGTGGGTGCTGGTTTCGGTCCCTCGGTTGGGAGGGCTCCTTTCGGGAGGGGGGGACACCTTGGCAGCCCCCAGCATGTGGGGGGGCACCGGGGTGGGCAACAGCGTGGCCGAGGAGCTGCTCCCTCCTGGATGCTGCCATGGAACGTCCCGCCGGGACCCTGCCCCCGCGGCCTCGGGGCAGCCCCTGCCGAGCCCCCCGGGGCAGGGTGGGTGTTGGGGGGCAGCACCCCCCGCCCGCAGCCTCAGCTCCTGCGCAGCGGGTGCCACATGGAGACGGGCTTGCGCAGCGTGGCCAGCATCTGGTGCCAGTGGGTGATGCCCACGCCGCTGGCCGCCGGCCCGATGAGCACGTGGCCCGTGTTGTCGGCGCGGCCGTCCTCCCCGCTCTCGGCCACCGTCACCCGCAGGGACAGCTCCTGAGGGACACACAGCGGGACATCGCCGGCGCCCACCCCCCCGGATACACTCATCCCCCCTGAAAAGCTCCCCCCAGCCAGGCTGGCACACACCACCCACCCCCAGTGCTGACCNCGTCGCTGATACCCCTGAACCCCTGACACCCCGGGGGTCCTCACTAGCACAGGGATTTGGGGACCCCAAGGAGTGATGGGATGTGCCCCCACCCCAAGGCAGGGATATCCCCCCCCCCATCCAGCTGAAACAGACCTGGAGCACGATGGCCGGCACCGAGAAGATCATGGCCTCGTTGAAGACGGGGTTGGTGTCGTCCCTCTTCACCGCCGTCTTCTTCTTGCTGATCTTCCTCCCGTCCTGCAGCAGGTACACCTTGACGAAGGGATCTGCCCGGGGTGGGGGAGAGAGAACAGGGCTCAGCCATGTGCTTCCCTCGAGATCCAGAGAAAGGGGGGGAAACCACCTTTGGTGGACATCCCTGATGGAGCCCGTCCTCCACGGAAGCTGCTCCACCAACCCTCCGTGGAGGAGAAGCCTGGGTGGAGCCCACCTCCAGCCTGCAGAAGACCAAGGGACCCACCGGACCGGCCCACCCCGGCTCACCTGCAGTGACTTTGCCGCTGGTCCACACCAGGTTCTTGGCTTTGACCACCACCACCGTCAGGCGCTCGGCCGTGGGCAGGTAGCTCAGGGACAGCAGGATCTCCCCCACCGTGTCCACTGCCTGTGGGACACAACAGCCCATCCATCACCCATCACCCCAGCCTGGCAGGGTGGAGGAACCCCCCCAAAACCAGCTGGGTGGGAGGTGGACCACCCCCCGACTCACCTTGTTCATGTCCTGCAGGTAGAGCCAGGCGGTGAAGGGCCGGGTGGCCAGGTCCAGGTCGGAGAGCTTCAGCTCGGCCACGCCGGTGCTGACGTTTCTCTCGTCCTCGTCGATGCCGAAGGCGGAGAAGCGCAGGCTGTGCTCCTCCAGCGCCGCCGCATCCAGCGGGACCGAGAACCGCTCGTCGAAGGCCACGGCGCAGGCGCTGCGCTGGATCTGCCACGGAGAAAGGAGGGGGAATCACCTCCGTGCCCCCCAGGTTTGGGGTCTGCACCCCAGATCTGCCCCACTCCTCTCGGGGGAACTGCAGGAACGTGGGCTCCAGGGTGGCCAGGGCAGAGCATCCCCAGCCCCACACAAGTGCCTGGGCTGGGAGGGACCTTCCAGACCATCAAATCCCACCATCAGCCCAGCTCTGCCAAACCCACCACTGACCATGGCCCTCAGCACCACGGCTGCCCGGCTCTGAGATCCCTCCAGGGATGGGGACTCCACCCCTGCCCTGGGCAGCCTCTGCCAAGGCTTCACAACCCTTTCCATGAAGGAATTTTGCCCAGTCTCCATCCTAAGCCTCCCCTGGCACAACTTGAGGCCATCTCCTCTTGTCCCATCACCTGTTCCTTGGGAGAAGAGACCGACACCCCTGGCTACCCCCTCCTTGCAGGGAGTTGCAGAGAGCCAGAAGGTCTCCCCTCAGCCTCCTCCAGGCTGAACCCCCCCAGCTCCCTCAGCTGCTCCTCACCAGACTAGTGCTCCAGCCCCCTCACCACAGGGGACAACAGTCATTTCCCACTCGGCCACAACAGATCAGCCACCACCCGCGGTTATACCAGGGATACGGGGGGGTCTGATGCCCGGGGAGGGGGCAAGGGGCTCACCCGGGAGATGCCCACGATCTGCTCGGCCGGGAGGAGGCTGACGCGCATGAAGCAGGACTCGAAGCGGGCGTCCTCCTTCTCCAGCAGGTCCTTGCCCTGCAGCAGCGCCACGTGCAGGGTGGCCGCCCTCCCGTCGTACTCCATGGACACCTCCACCTGCCCCACCGTGACATCCTGCCCGAAGTTGTTCCCGATGGAGGAGACGGAGCTGAGGGAGTCGGCCGAGATGGATTTCTTCAAGGGGCCGTAGTGGGCCAGGCCCAGGTCCCTGCCCATCAGCTCCAGGCTGCCCAGCTCACTGATGCTCTCGGAGGTGTCGTCCCCGCGGAGGCTGCTCTTGCGGGACAGCGAGGTCGGATCCGGCGCCCGCTGTGAGCCTGGGGCCACCCCTCGCTGCCAGGGAAAGGAAAACCAGGGATGCTGTCCCCTCAATCCATACAAACCCGGATTCACCGGCCGGGGTTCACTGGAGCCCTTCTGGCTGCCCCGGAGCCCCTGCCCCGGGTCCCAAGGTGCCACAGCACCAAACCCTGCGCCTCCTGCAGCTCCCCAACCCTGCACAGAGCCCCCCAAACCCTTGCACAGACCCCCCAACCCTTGCACAGACTCCCCAGCCCTGCACAGACCCCCCCAACCCCTGCACAGAGCCCCCCAAACCCTTGCACAGACCCCCCAACCCTTGCACAGACTCCCCAGCCCTGCACAGACCCCCCAAAACCCTGCACAGACCCCTCAACCCTTGCACAGACCCCCCCACCCTGCAAAGACCCACCAAATCCTGCACAGATGCCCCCAAACCCTTGCACAGACTCCCCAAAACCTTGCACAGACCCATCAACCCTGGCACAGAGCCCCCAAACCCTGGCACAGACCCCCCAACCCTACAGAGAACCCCCCAAACTCTCCAGCAGCACCAGGACAGCACCGGTGGCTTCACCCTCCCGCAGTGACAGATGTGGGTGATATTTTGTCCCCTCCAGCGTGTNACTTCTGCTCCAGGTACCGGTAGTCGTAGTTGGGGAAGGGGGAGGGGGCCGGGTAACTGCCCGAGCGCCACAGCTTCCAGAGGTTGAGGGCGGCGATGCCCAGCAGGGCCAGCGCCCCGGCCGCGTAGATGCCCAACTCCCAGCGCGGGGGGCTGGTGGCCACTGCCAGGGGATGGGAGACACCGTCAGCCAGGGACAGGGGCTCCAGCCCCTGCTGCTCCCACAGCAAAGCCTCAGCAAGAAGCTGCGGGGATGGG
>VXBW01007911.1:77388-112515 GCA_013400375.1 Thinocorus orbignyianus | reverse complement strand
GCCCCTCCTGGCAATAAGGGGGGTCCTGCAGCGGGGTCCTGGCTCTGCCTCTTCCCCAAGGTCCATGGCTGCTCCTCTCCCTCGGCGCGGCAGACGGAGAAGCTTCTTCCCACAGCACCAAGTGGGATTTACCTGGGAGCTGGCCCAAAAAGCCTTTCCAGCAGAAAAAAAAATCTCGGTGCCCGCTGGCACGGGCCTTCTGGGAGCAGGGGCAGCAGCCAAAGCCCTCCTGCCCACGCAGGCACCTCGGGCACGGAGATCTTCCCCTTCCCCATCCCATGGAAATCTCCCCCCTCCCCTGGAGATCGTTCCCTTCCCCTTCTCCTTCCCCTTCCCACGGAGATCTTCCCCTACCCCTTGGAGGCATTCCCCTTCCCACGGAGATCTTCCCTCCCCATGGAGATCTTCCCCTTCCTTGCCCATCTCCTCAGCCCCTGCCCCTGCAATGCCAGACCCCCCAGGATATTCTCTGTGCTTGGAGAAAAAGGAATAATCACACATTTTTTGGGGGAAGAACCCCAGCCCCCCACCCCGCAGAGAGGGTCTCGGCACAGGGACACCCCTGAGGACCTTTATCCCCAGGGAAACCCAGCACATCCCGCAGCAGAGCCAGCTCAGCCCCTTCTTCCTGCCCCAGGGAGATCCCGTGGGAATCCAGCACCAGGAGATGATGGCCCCATGGCTTTCCCGGTTTTTAATTAAGTTTTTCATTAATTTTGAGGGAAAAAGACAGACCCTGCTTGCACTGTAACCCGGACCCCTGGGTTCCTCCCCAGCTCCTGGACCCCATCCTCAGCAGGGACAGGGGATGGTGCTCCAAGGGACTGTCCCTCTGCCCCAACCCCAGCCTCTGGGGCCACCTCAAGGCTTGGTCACTGCAGCCCCACACCGAGGGCAACTGCCCCCCACAGCGGGGCTGGGGCTGGCTGAGTTCTGGTGACCCCCAAAGGCCCCAGTTTGGCACCTGAAGATTCATCTGGCCTCACAGGTGCCAACTCGCCTGCCAGAAATCCCGTTCTCATTGCCAACAGATGGCAGGAGCTCCTGAGAGCCTGAGATAACCCTGAGGGTAATTAAACAACGGGGGTCTGATGGTGCCCACGGCCAGGCAGACCCTTCCCACCACCAACACGAGCACTCCAGCTCACGGCTGGGTAGCTCTCACACCCCTGCTGGGGTTCTCACCGTGGGGACGCAGCAGAGGAACTCTGCAGCCTCCTACGCTGGGAAAAGCTACTTACTCTCTGTCAAAATACTCCTGGAAAAGCTCCCCAACACTTGCCAGAAAGCCACGGTTCCAAAAGCACCATCCAAGCCCCCTAAGACCAAAATGTCAGAGGGAAAGGACAATAAAGGAATCCAGAAAAGTTCTCTCTGTAGATCCTGCTGCTCTCGCTGCCCGCCCAGCACCACAGGGTGTGGGGTCAGGCGCAGGGCAGAGCCACAAACGGGTGAGAATCAGGGTTTTGGAGACCACAGCCACTCGAAGAGTCATCTCCACCTGCCCAAGTTCACAGGCTCTTGTCTGGGACAATTAGGAAAGTTAATTAATGGTTACCTTAATATGCTCCGGAGCAGCGTTTCCCCTTGGCTCTTCCCTTAGAGCTGAACAGTTGCCCCATCCTTGGGGGGTTCAGCCTGAAGAGGAGGCTCCTGGGAGACCTTAGAGCCCCTTCCAGTCCCCAAAAGCCCCCTTTTGGGGGCTTTTGGGGACTGGAAGGGGCTCTAAGTTCTCCCCAGAGGGTTCTCTTCCAAGATGGTGAGACCCTGGCCCAGGCTGCCCAGAGAAGCTGTGGCTGCCCCATCCCTGGAGGGGTTCATGGCCAGGCTGGATGGGGCTTGGAGCAACCTGGGCTGGACTCAGAGCAGACCCCCTGTTCCCCCCCCGGTGACACAAACCAGGCACAGGCAGACGTGGTACCAAAGAGCACACCAGCAAACACACACCGCTTTATTACACCGGGCCAGGACCCCCCCACAGACCAGAAACCCCACGGAGATGCTGCAGACACTCAGGGGAGCTCGATCCAAGCTCCAGAATCGTCACCATGGGACAAGGGCTCCTCCCCAGCTGTTCCAAAGGTACCCGGGAGGGGGGGTCTCTGGTGGGGAAGGGGGGCAGAAGGACAGGGCCAGCCCCCCAGCCATGGGGCAGAGCTGGAGGATGTGCTACCGAGGGGTGAGGGCGGGGGCACAGTGTTAAATCCATGGATGGGATGATGGGGAGGGAGGGACCCGAGCCCGGCCGACGGGGACAACACGACAGGACACAGCGGGACAAGTACCTGACAGCTACAGCTCCTGCTGCTGGCCCAAAGGGGGGACAAGAAGCATGGAAAGGTGTGGAGATAAACACCCACTCAGCACAGCCTCCTGCCCACCGACAAACTCCTCACACAGCCCTGGACCCCAGCGGCAACCACCACCCTGCCGGAGCACGGAGCCACCACCCAGCCACCCCCCTCCTGCCCAGGGACAGGCCAGCCCCAGCCCAGGGGCTCCGCTGCCGTCGCTGGGCTCTCCAGGTGCCACCAAACTGCTCCATCAATCCATTGGGACTGCCCTGAGGCTGTGTGCCCGTTCCTCAGGGGCAGAAGGGATTTGGGAATTGTGGTGGTTGCTCACAGAGGAGACCACAGCAGGTGGGAAATGGGGGCATCTGCAGGTCCCAGCCACCCAGAGCAGTTGGGGTTGCTCTGGTGAGGTTTTACTGGTGGGGTCCGTGTCGTTCCCCTCTGGGCCAGCACCCCCTGACAACCCCCCGGCCGCAGCAGGGTGTCTAAGCAGTGATATGGGTCTGGGTCCATCAGCACCTGGGATGCCAGTGCAGCACTCGCCCTTGGGAATAACGGCCTGGGAAAAACAGAGCACAGCCCAGGCTTCCCATTTCTCTTCCCAGATGCCAACCTGGCAGTGAAAGCACCTTCTGGCAGCCCCTGCTGCTGCACCACAGCAGGGAGAACCCCAGCTCTGCCCCCCCTGACTCTCGGGGCTGGGCTGTAACAGCTATGTTGTGCGTGGCTGCAGAGAACACCTTTTCCAGCCCAATTTGGGAGGTCGCTGGGCCGGGAGCTGCCGTGGGAGGGATGGGACAGAGCTGGATGGGTCCCTGGGGGCAGCCACTGAGAACAAACCACTCTGGGTAACCAAACTAAAAGAGCTGAGAATAAGGCAAATAACTTAAGACCGATGGAGAAACTCCCAGCTCCCTGCTTGTAACACGGTTTACTCCATGGAGCAAGGGAAAGGCGGGCTGACCTTCCCCCTCTGACCTTCCTGTATGAGATGACCAAGACTAAAAGAGAAAAAATAATAAAAAAAACGAACAAAAAAGAGCAGAAGTAAGGAGAAGCTGTCTGCCTCCCTAGAGCTCTGACAACATAAAGCTACTGAGGCTGCCCGGGGTGCGGGGGCAGCCGGAGCGGTGTGCCGCGGCACGGCCTGTGCAAGGTACGCAACGTCTGCACCAGCTTCCCACTGCCTGAGCTCCACAGCTCAAGGAAGTTTCAGCAGAAAAACAAAAAAACAACTAAAAAACCCCACATTAAATTCGTTTCCTGTGTCTGGTTTGTGTGTTCTCCAAACCCCGTGTTCCTAATGCCCGAAAGTCACCACGGAAATCTCAGAGGTTACTGGAAACGCAGCAGCTGGGTTCCCTCGGCACTTCATTCCAGAGCCCCCTCGTCTCCAGACCTTGCTCTCCAGGAAGACCCAGGGCAGGCCTGGGCCGGGGTCCCACCTCACCACAGCAGGGCCAGTTTCCGCCTGCACAGACTCTCTCCCACCCTGCCCAGGCCTGCAAGGAGAGGGGTGTGCTTCCCGGGAACGGCTATTCCTTCCCCAGAGGAGTCCCACAGCCGGAGAGCTAACAACCACAGTCACACGTTAGGGAGGATGAGGTTGGACTGTCCACCAGGCCGCCCTGAGCACCACGAGTCCCGTTTGTAGCCCTTCCTCTGCTGCTCACGGCCTCCTCTCCCTCAGCCTGTTCCCGTTCTGCTCCTCCAGCACCGACGCGTGTCCGTCGCCGTTGCTCAGGCATTTGTCCTTCTCGTGCCTGTGCTCCTGCTTCTGCCGCCTGATCTCCTTGTACCGCAACGTGATGTCGCTGGAAGGAGAGCAAGCAGATGGGAATGAACAATTTCAACGTACAGGAAAACAATGAGGGAAGTCTGCTCTGGGCACAAGCGCCCTCGGGATAACCACCCGCTCGGGCCTTTGGGCTGTGAGCTTCTAACATTGCTGATCACAGGATCATGGAATTGTCTGGGTGGGAAGGGACCTTTCAGATGATCTCATCCAAGCACCAACCCAACTCTGATAGAAGCCATCACTAAACTGTGTCACACAGCACTGTGTCAACATGGCCTCTCAATCCTTCCAGGGATGGTGCCTCAAGCCCTTCCCTGGGCAGCCCAATCCAAGCCTGAAGAACCCCTTCCCTGTAAAAATTGTTCCTGATCTCCAATCTGAAGCTCCCCTGGGGCAACATGAGACCATTCCCTCTTGTTCCTTAGGAGAAGAGACCAATTCCCCCAGCTACTCCCTCCTTGCAGGGAGTTGCAGAGAGCGAGGTCTCCCCTCAGCCTCCTCTTCTCCAGGCTGAACATCCCCAGCTCCCTCAGCTGCTCCTCACCCCTCCCCAGCCCCATTGCCCTAATTTGGCTCTGATTGACCTGAAACTTGTGTTTCTGTCTGTTATTGCTGTTCCCACCTTTCAGAAGCGCAACACAACACAAGCTGAAGCAGAGCAAGCGCTGCCGTGGCACAGGTCTGCAGGGATTGGTGTGGTTCTTCCAGGCTCCTGCAGCTGCTTGTCACCGCCTGGCAGAGCAGCACCCACACCACATGTTTTCAACCTGGCTCTTGTCACCAACACCAGGACAGCCCGGACAATCACCACGCAGCAGACTGCTCTCCCAGTGAACCCACAAAACATCTCAGCTTTGGCTAACTGGGAGCACGGGAAAAACAAATCCCTGAGCTCCTCTGCTGTCTCACCCAGCCAGCAGGACCAGGCGCAGCTCAGCTGCTCCCACAGCAGCACCAACCCCACGGCCACACAAAGACCAAAGCCACCAGAGGCCCCACCAAGAGAACTGCCCAGACCAGGCACAGAAGCCCCTGCTCGCTGCTTACCGGATGAAGAAGCGCCAGGCTGTCCAGGTGAGCACCAGGATGATGCCCAGGATCCAGCACTGGGTGATGTAGAAAGGGAGGGAGAGGGTGAGCGTGTAGGGGTCGTACTTCACCACGATCAGGAACTCCGTGGCAGTAATAGCAGCAACCAGCCAGGCCTGCTGGCCCAGCTTCTTGTGGAACTTCCTGCAAAACAACAGCACAGATCAAATGAAAATACTGCTGGGAAACCGAGCATTCGGGGGAATATTCCCCAAAAGCCAGCTGGGGGAATAACTTCAGCTTTGCACAGCGCTGACAGCCTAGTTTGGGTTGCACAGGTACTAAGCCCATGCAGGCTGACGGCTTAAGTTTCCTCTCAGAGGCTCTGAAAGCACAGGAAAAGTGAAGCTCCCTCATCCTGTGACGCAAGGAGGTGTCCCTGTTTCCAGGGCATTGGTGAAAACACACAAAGCAATTATCTGAGCAGCCTGAGGCTCAGGGCACGGTAAGAAACAAGAGCTCTGCACCCAGATTGCCTCTGCAAACCGCATGTCTCACTGCTAGAGACCCCCATGTAATCGCATTCTGAAACTTACTCTCTTCCTGAAAAGGTGTGCAATGACCTGTCACTAATGATCCCTGAACAGCTTTTAAAAGAGGAAAGCTTAACAACAAGCAGGCCAGATCCTGGAAGACAGAAGGACAGCGTTCACTTCTAGGACAACACAGCCCTGGGGCAGATGCAGCAACTGAGGAAGAGTGAACGTGAGAAAAGAGACCCCCTCGGCCACCACAACCACCAGCTGTTCCACCAGCAGGCACATGCTCCACAAACTTTCCTCAGCAGCCTTCAGATGGTGTTTTCTACTCAAAAACCCACCCAAAGCAGCACTTTGGTGCCCTTTCCTGCCAGCCCCACACCTACCACCTGAACTATTAGTATGGCTCTGGAGATGCCAGAGACAAGCCATGCAAACAGAAGTGTCACCAATGAACGTTCAGGTGGCTGCTCTTTGCCTTGCTGCTCCTTCTCCTCCTTTGCTCTGTCGCTGCTTTAACCACAGGGAAGTGCAGAGGGCCCTGGCCTCTCTCCCAGCCACAGGGCATTTTCCCATCATTCCTTCTTCCTTTGTCCCACTTACGGTGTTACCCCATTCCTGCCACAGCCTGAGAGGTGGAGCGGGACCCATCCAGGAAAAATTCAGTGTGAAGCAGCAGAACCACTGGGGCAGGAGAGATGTCAGAGCCCCAGAGGGATGGAGGTGCTAAGCTGACCTCTGCAGTGCTTGCAGGGCATTGCAGTGATGAGGAACCCTGGGCTGTGCCCGGGCTGGCATCCAGCCTCCTGCCTGGCAGAGGCACTGACTGAGTCAGCGCTGGGATGCTCAGCGGGCACGGCAGCTCCCTGGGACAGATCTTCTTGCAGGTTTCACCACACAGTGGATGAAACAGAAGCCACTTCACAAATCCCCGAAGAGGAATGAGCCTGCCCGACATGCTCCCACCTCCCGCTGGGACACTGCTCCATTCCGAAGGGGCCCCGGGCACCTCCGGTGGCGCTGGGGCAGAGGGAGTTGTGACTGCACCTTTCCTACCAGTTTCTCTTCCCACCCAAGACCAGCAGCTGCACTGGGAGAGCTCCCTTCCTTCAGCTGGCATTTTCCTGCTGCCACTCCGCTTCTCAGTACCTGGGAAGGGACGTCAGGAGGGAGAACAAACAGCTCCTCCTCCCTCTCCTGACTCCAGGTTGCAAGTCACGCACACAAAACACTCAGTTTATTGAACACGAGGCCTGAGAGTCGTATTTGCCACCAGTGCCTAACTTCAAACTACACAAAATCATCCAAACACACTGGAAAAAGACATGATGCAGTAAATCAGCGTAGGTGGGATGAGCACATTCCATTTTAAGTGCCCTGCCTGGCCCAAGGCTCCAGGTGGCTCATCCGGAGCGACAGATTAAAGGGGCAGAAACCAGCCCTCACACACGGGGAAGAGAGACAACGAGAGAGAAACCTCTCGCTGTGAACTCAAGCTGTCGGGATGAGGAGCTCAGATCTGCTGTGCTGATCTGCTTCTCACCTGCCATCCCTTCCTCTCACCAGCTCGCGACAGCACGCTGAGAGAAGAATTAAAGCAGCCTGAACAGAAGAGCGGGGCAGAACCTAGTGCTGCTGAGGAGGAGAGCTGGTTTCCTGCCCTTCTACCCGTGAAAGACTTTAAAGAAAAGTCCTTTTTTTCTATGATGAATGAGACTAAAGTTCACGGCCCCAGTGCAGACCCCTGGGAAGAGACTGAAGACTAGAAAGCAGGAGCACACAACACAGTCAGATGCTACAGAGTTTTCATACTTGAACTTCACAGTTTCCCAGATCAAACATTGCCAGGGCAGCCACAGAGCTCCAACCGCCTTATCCCAGGCAATCCCCTCACTGCCAGACAAGGCACGAGCCGTGTTTCTGACAAGGAAGGTCACTGGAGTATTCCAGCCTCTGATCATTAAGAAGTTAAGCGAGTTTCCAGAAGGAAGAGGTCAGGAAGGTTTCTCCTGCGCTGGAAGGCTCTGGTGCAGCCTGCTCTCCCCCAGCAGCTTCCCCCTACAACACACCAGGAAGAATCCAAGTGACTGGTGACTTTCCCAAATTTCAGTGTTATGCCACGTGGTGGAACAGAGGGCAAAGGAGTTTTTCCCACCCAAAAACGAGGACCAGGAGACTGAACAGTGCCAGGAGAGGAGCTCACCAGTGAGAGAGAGACACATGTGCCCACCTCTGAGCTGGAGGCAGGTCCAACAGCAGAGGCCACCGCCTGCCAGTGCCAACATCCTGAAACACAACTGAGCAATGAGGGGTGACCCTTCTTCCCAGCTCCAGAGTCAAAGGGAAACTGATCTTCAGAGGGTGCTGGAACCCCAAAATCTGAACACAGACATCCTGTGCGTCGCTCAGAGACAACATCCCTTGACGACAGATGTTGTCTTAGACTGAGGATGCGGCACAGGCATCACCACTACAGAATCACAGAATCACCTAGGTTGGAAGGGACCTTTTCAGACTACAACTTAAAAGAAAATGTGATTTTGAGAACAAAGCTTGCCCAGGCCTCACGTGGTCTCCAAAAACAGCTGCCCCTGGGGAGGAATCACCCCCTGCAGCAGGACAGGTTGGGGGGGACCTGCTGGAGAGCAGCTCTGAGGAACAAGACCTGGGAGGCCTGGTGGACACCAGGATGCCCAGGAGCCAGCAATGGGCCCTGGTGGCATCAAGAGGAGTGATTCTGTGAAAGTCTGCAAGCAGAGGCACTCCTGTGTGTACGATTGTGCTCCACCTTCAACAGCCTTTGCTGTAACAGCTCCTCTGAGTGGCAAGGGGATGCCACCAGGGCTCCAGGGACCACTGGGAGGCAGCTCAAGAAAAGCAGCACCTTAAAGAAACCCATTTTTTCCCCCGTTTGGGCCCTGTTGTCCTTAGAAGGTCTATCTACAGACTGGCTACCAACCTGACAGCAGAGCTCAGTGCCCCTCTGCCCACAGTTTACACATTACACTCTCATGAGAGCGATCACTCATTAAAACCCGAGGTCACAGCCAGTGCACACGGGATGTCCCCAACAGCAGCTGCTCTCTAACCAGATGTAGCCAGAGTTTTACCTCCCAGACAAAGGAGCACAAAGCATTCGCTTTGGGATTTGGCCTTCTTGTCCCTGACAAGCTGAACTACTGCCCGGATAGGGCTGCCAACAGGCTGGAGCCAACTCAGGGCAACACGGGTGGGACCAGATGGGGCAGAGGGCAGGGGGTGGCTTACGGGTCGTCCATGAAGTCGTAGATCTCCCTCATGGCCACACCGCCCACGTTGACAAAAAAGACAAGCCGTAACAGGACCAGGTAGTGTTCTGGTGGCATCCAGAGGACAAACTTCAAGTAAAACGTGTTCAGCTCTGCCAATAAAAACTGAGAAAAAAGGACACTGTAATTACACTCAGAAGACTCCACTTAACAAAGCCTGCAACCTCCCCCTCTCCCTGAGTGACCTCCCTGGTTTCTCTGACACCCCCAGGACCCAGTTGGTGTTACTGGGCTCACCAGCACCAGTTTCAATAACCACCAGGAACCGCTGGCTCTCCTAATATCTGCTGTGTGTTGGAAAAAAGCATTAAGTAAATGCATCAGAGACCTGGACGAGCACTGCCCCCAGTTCTGAAGGAGTTCATCGGGAGCTTGAAGCACCCGCAGAGGTACTGATAACTGATCCAAAACACAACTTGCCCTTTCACTGTGGTTTAAACATCTGACCCCCAAAATCAGAAGAGGCAGCAGCAGTACCTCCCGGGGTGGGGTTGGCTTGGTTTTGGTTTGTTTGGTTTTGGGTTTTTTTAGGTTTTACAGAGTTCTGCAAGCTGAGGAGAGCTGGTTACACATTTACAGCACAGCGTTCTGGGGTGAGCTGCCCTGGAAACACAGAGCAGGCAGCCACAAGCTTCTCACCTCCAAAGAAATGGTAACGAGGGGCATTAAGCATCGTTTAACCCAAAAAGAGCAAGTCAGTACCTGAAGGTACTTATGAACTCTCAGCTGAAGCTGGGCTTTGCCAAAAGAGCCACTATTATTCCCAAGACTGGGATAAATTCAATGGAGTCTCTGAGCTGCAAAATCTGCTCCAGCACTAACACCAATCCTGCAGGACGCCAGGGGCACGCACACGGCAGCTGCTCGGAGAAATAACTGTTTTATTTGTGCATTCACTTTGCTTCTCCCATGATCTACGGAAACTCCAAGCAAGTGCTCGTGCTGCAGGAGCTGGCAGGTGTTGTAGGTAGCAGAAATGAGGTGACATGAACCTGTACTGCCCTGCCTGAGTCTGCAAACTGCCCACACCGGCTGCTGCCACCGCTCAGGTCCCCAGCCAGCACGGTGCTCCCGAAGGACAGTGTGAAAGGCAGTGTTATCATGAGAGGGGGGTGGCTGCCAACCTGGTTAATGCATCCCTCTCAGCAAAGCGTAATGGGGAACTTCCCCACAGATCCCAGAATAAACACCACCAGATTCCACGTTCCACATATTTCAAAATTCTTAAAGGCAGCTGTGTGAGAACAGGAGTGCACCGTGGCACTTACACAGGAACTGGTGGGTTAGTGGTTCCAGAGAGAACGGGCAGTGCCAGGAGGGTTCCAGTCAAACTTCACAGTTTGAGATGGTCAAGCCAGAGCCAAGTGATGTCCCATGGAGAGGGCAAAGGCCAAAGTTCCCTCCCAGCTGGCAAGAGGCAGGAGTGGGGGGAAAAAAACCAAAAACCCCACTAAAATTGCTGAGTTTCTCCTCCCCAGCATCACGTGTGTGGTACCTGTGACTGTGCGATGGAAGCAGTGAGTTCAAGATGCTACACCCCCATGACACAGCCTCAACTACAGAAACACCCCACCAGAGTTTCAGCCTGTGCTACCCTTGCTCCAGCCAGCTGGGTGGTACACAACATGGAAACGAAGGAGAACAGGCAGGGCAGAGCAGACCCTTACCACAAAGATGATGCCGCAAACCGCCAGCCACCTGCGCAGGCTGGACGCCGGCTTCCACTCAAATTTGACCCAGCTGTAGGGGGTGAACTGGAAGACAATTCTCTTCATTTTACCCCTGGAAAAAAAGCAGAGCACAGCCTTGTAATATTGAGAAACAGCATATAAGAGAGACCTACTATGACTCCCCTTTGAGACTCCAATTCACATATGCAAAATGCCTCCATTTGCTCCATTAAAACCACCACTTAACGAGATTAAGGTGCTGAGCTAGAGAGAAGGCTGCCATTTGGCCCATCACAGGCTGCAGCCAGCAGTTCCCCAGCCTGCTGTGCTCAGCAGAGACCCACTTCAGAGAGGGATCGCTCCTCACTGGCACAAGGCTGCAGGGAATTTACTACATTCCCAGTCTCAGTGCCCAGCTCCCGGGAAGCTCTGATTACTGGGCACTGCGTTATTTGCCCAAGGACCAAACAGATCCCTGCTGTGAATGAAGGAGCACCATCCCCGCGTGGGCTCCTGCTCTCCTGTAGCAATTCCATCAGGGATGCTCACTTCCCGAGGGTGCCCTCCTCCCCAGACACAGGGATGCTCGGGGCAGACGGGTACGTCTTCAACAGTTTCATCAGCAAGTTAAAGCTCTCACAAACAACTCCCACACAGCACGAGGGATGCCTGAGTCACCCCAACACACGTGAGTTCTGTAACTCACATTCACCCCGACAGAACAACCCTCCAACAACCAGCATCTTTAACCCGGGCCCTGCAGCTCCCTGGGGGTTCTCCTGCCCCAGCTTACTTGTATGTAGGAATGTTCCACAGGCCCTGCCACTTGTACGTCTTCAGAGAAAGCCAGGACAGAGTCTTCATCCCACAGTAAATTCCTAACCCGTTGCACAGGATCACGTCCATGATCCACTGAAAGGAGAAAAACACAGAAACTCTGGAGAGGAAACACTGAAGAGAAGACCCTACGGGTGCACACACACACAGACCCCCCTCCACGAGGGCTGGACATCCCCAGAGAGGTGCCCGAACTCTCAGAAGGACACAAGCTCTGAAGCTCGGGCCACTGAGATCAGAAACACACCCCAAAAACTCTGAACCTGCTCCTATGGACTGGATTCCACTGTGCCCAACCACCCAGCAAACCCTTTGAGCTTCAGGCTGCCTCCTAAGAGTGACTCGTCTCCAGGCTGGAGAGGGGAAATTACAGAAGGGATTTCCCCCACGCCCTGCCTTATTGCCAGGCAGCAATTCTGGAGATGGAGCTCTGGAGCTGGAAAACCCTGGCTGCCCCCAGCATCCAAAGGCGCCCAGCACACAGTGCTAATTGCATAAGAAGTTTTGTTTGAAGTCCAAAGAGCTTTGCTTGGTGTCTTTGTACATGATGCATTTACCTTCATAAATACAACTGGGTGGTAAATCATGACAAGCTGGGGAAAGGGCTTGTACTGTAACAAAACCAAGCCCAAATAAGCTGAGAACCCCAGCTGCGTGCCCTGAATGCAGGTTAATTTTGACCACTCTGGTTACCAATTCACATTTCATAGGAAAATTTAAAAAAAAAATGAAATAAAAAAATCAAGTGTGCCACTATAAGCTGTAGAGCTTGTTTTTTCCATGGATAAACTAGATCCCAGAAGTCCCTCTGGCTTGGAAAAACACACACAAACAATGTCTTAGGACAGCAACAGCTAGAGACTATTGCATGGAAAGGCCATAGAGCTCTTCAGTCAGGCCAGACTTTGAGCTTTTCAAAGCTTTTTATAAGCCACACCAGGAATTCCCCACACAGCAATATTCACTATTTTCAGAAAACGGTGCAAAACCCTTCCCACAGAGGGCAGAGCCAGACAGAACCCGCACTGAGCCTGCCTGGGCTTTGGCTTCCACAGGCAAGAAAAATCCCCGCCTGGAACTTTACACACAAGGTTTTTACCTTTCTCTGCATTCCAGGTGTCACCGTTTGCACCATCATGGGATATTTGACAGCCATGAGGTGAAGCTTCAGATACTGTCTCCAGTATGAAATGAACCAAAACTTGTACATACCCATGCAACAGCATGAAAGCCCCCAAAACTGTACAATGACAAAGGTGTTACAAACTCAGGAGGGAGAAGCGGGGCTGCTCCTGAGCCACAGCAGTGGGGTACACAATGTCATCTGGTGCCTGTCACTCCCTGCCCCTGCCCTGTCAAACACATCCATCCCTTCAGCAAACACAGCTGTCCAGGCCGTACGTACGTGATCCCACCAGCACTCGCTGAAGTTGGGGAGCTGGTGCTCCAGGCTGTACTCCAGGAACTCGAACATCACGCTGATGATCATGCACATCCACCAGTCCCGAATCATCAACGTCTGTGTAAAGGCAACAAAAAGTCTTTCCAAGATGCACAACAGTTGCACAACACACTAAAAACCACTACAGAAATGGACTATTTTAGATCTTAGGAAGAAGTTCTTTGCTGTGAGGGTGGTGAGGCACTGGAACAGGTTGCCCAGGGAAGTTGTTGATGCCCCATCCCTGGAAGTGTTTAAGGCCAGGCTGGATGGGGCTTGGAGCAACCTGCTCTAGGGAGAGGTGTCCCTGCCGATGGCAGGGGGGTTGGAACTTGATGATCTTTAAGGTCCCTTCCAACTCTGACCATTCTGTGATTCTATGACCCTCGCACCCCAGGCTGAGCAGACCCAGACAGCATCTACACAAGGACCTTTAGAAATCTAAATAAAGGAGAACTCCGTAAATACCCTGCTCAGATTTAGTTTTGTAGCAGCATATGGAAAAATTGCTATTTTTTTTATTTTGCTAATTTCAAAACCGATCCCTTAAGGAATATGAGATCCCTCCTAGACCCGGCATTCAAATCTCAGCCAGGTATGTACCTTGCTACAGCAGCAAAGTCGTTTTAATTTTATTGATCTGATCCAAGAATGAGTTACGGTGGAGAAGGGAGCCTGTCAGTGTGGTTACCTTGGAGAGAAGTGAGGTGACCTGATATGGTCAGAAGGAGAAAAAATATAAATAAAAAAAAGTTTTTAAAAAAGTGTGTATTCCAAACAGTCAGCCCAGTTCACAGCTGCCTGCCTGATATAACTGACACAGGGACCACACAGCAGCCAGACTGCACAGCAGACGGGAGCACGACAGAAAACCCATCCTTACCTTCAGGTACCAGCCAAAGAAGTGAGCAGGAACAAACCCATCCAGTTTGTCCTGCAAACCAAACAGAGTGGGGGTCACTTTGCACCACAAACAATAACCCATTAACACTGACTTCCCACCCCCCACCTCCCCCAAGAAAAACGCAGCAACACAATCCCAAGTCTCCTCTTTGCCAGCGAGAAACAACAACCCAACAGTTTCTGGTGTTCAGAAAAGCCCAACTTATAGGTTTCTCAGCAACGTGCACCTTCTGAACCTGGTGCCCCCAGGTGATGGCAAGCAGAAGATTCTTTAAGCGTGTAAATAATCCCAGACCCCCAGGGGAAAAGGGTTACACCAATAATCTGAGAAACAAGGCTTGTTACACAGATCTCTCTCTCTCCTGGGCAATGTTATTAAGACAAAGACCTGTCTCTAACGGACAGGAAAGGCCACGAGAAGAGAAATGAGGACAGTGAAGAGCCAGCCCTGACCTGTTCCTCATTCAACGCTCAGAAGGACTCACGACTGGGCTCTGCAGAGTTCAATTAAGCAAACTTTAACCAAAACCCGGGCTCATTAGCAAGCAAGTGTCTCAGTTCCTCACCCAGATGTTGTGGAACGGATCGGTTCCATTGCCAGGATCATAAATCAGGCAGTTGCCACCGTAGTCCCGCTCCGGCAGCGGAACGCCCAGGTGGGGATCGATGTACTTCATGAACTGCCGCCCGTCCTGCACCGTCTGCGGGGGAACACAAACACACTGCCCTCTCAGCAAGTGTCAGCACACAGGAAAGCACAGAGATAATCAGAGATCCACACTGAGCCCACAAATCCCTGGGGTTTTTTTCTAAAATGTGCTGCAGAACAATTCTTGAAATACATCCAGACCCCGGAGCATCACACAGTTATTCCTGACTGCCTTCCTCCCTCTCTAGTGCTAAATATTAAGGAAAAAAAATGACTACAGGATGAACTTCAGATTTGTAAAGAGGAAAAATCAGAGCTCTTTTACTCTGTGTCCTCAGTCACTCCTTGATGCCCTCTCCCTCCCAGAAGCTCAGCACTCGCTGTGGCTCACAGTTCACCCTTCCCATGGCCCTTCTGCTCTCTCTCCTCCAGCTCAGTGGGGACAAAGCCAAAGCAGGGACTGGGGACAGGCTGGTTTCACACTGCACATCCTGTGTCAGCAACCATCAGGTTTCCCAGATGGGGACAGAGCCAGCAGCTCGAGAGGAAGGTGTTCCATGTGGACACCAGGGAGCCGAGCACAGGAGGACAAGCCCTGGCCCATCGTGCACACAGGCTCTGCTGGTGCCAGCCCAGGCCACAGAACACTGTGTGCAGCTCAGAGAACAAAGGGCCATGGCAAATGAGTCCCTGCCAGCAGCACGGGCCATGAACTTGAAGCAAAGAGCAGGAAAGAAATCAAAGCATTCGTTATAAACAGGGAGGAAAACTTGAACTAATTGGCCAGTAACCCCCACACCTGTTTGCTGAACAAACATCCCAGTGACTCCGCTCTCTGCTGCGCTCAGGGGTTCACACCAGAAGCAATGGAACATCCAGGAGAAACCGGGCACAGCAGCAGTAGGGCGAGGGCACAATCAGTCAGCAGCAACAGCAATAAAGTTATAGGATGAACCCACTAAAGTCACCATAACCATAAGGCAAGTTTCAGCTACAACGAGCTTCTATTTGCTTTTAAGGAAGTTGGGTGACTTGCAGACCCAGCATAACTTTAACCTCATTTAAACCTGTGCAAAGCAACAAGGGATTTTTAGTAAAGAGCTGAGCAACAGCTCCAGAGTGTCCTGAGCTCCCAAACAGGACACACTGCCTGGGGAAAGCAAAGGAATTCCAGGCTTTCCTATTAGAGGGCTGCAACAGTGCTCTCAATTAAAAAGGAAACCCCAGTGACAGAGCAGGGCGCTGCCCCGGGGCTCACAGGGAACCCAGGTGATGGCCGTGGGACAGACACTCACTTTGGTGCTCAGTGCTGCTGTGGGCTCATCCCAGCTGCCACGCACACAGCCCAGGGGGGAAAAGGCAAGAAAAATAGTAATAAAATAAAAAAAAGACAAGTTTGTGTTCCTAAGAGAGCTTGGCCCTGACTCCTGGGGAGGCTCCAGGAAAGCCAAGCAGAACAAGAATGCTGGAGCCAAAGGAAATCTCTCATCAGCTGGAAAGGGGTTGATCAATATTAAACCCTCATTTGCAAAGCAAATACCCTGCCCCGACAGAAGAGAGGTGACAGCTCTGACACCCCCTCCGGCCCTGCTGCTCACAGACCACTCGGCCTCTACAGGCAAAACAGGGGGTTTTACAAGCTGTTCCTCATCCTTCTCGCCTGAGCTGACTGTTTGGAAGCTGCCTGAGGAGCACGTGGTGGCACCTGCAGCACCACAGGTTCTCACAGGAAAAGACGAGTCTCCACCAAAACCTCATTTTTACCATTCAAGGTAAAAAGTATTTCAGAAGATGAAACAAGATGAATCCACCCCACGATGTGCAGAATTTACAAGCTAACAGCAGGGAGGTGACCTCAGCAAGGCCAGCAGAGCAGAGACCAAGCCCCAGAAGCACCAAGTCCTGACAGGTTGATCTCAACAAAAACTCTGACTTTTTATGGGCTTGTTTGAGAACACGCCCCTGCGGTGCCTAACCCAGACCAACAGCAGGTCAGACAAGGAGAAGGAATACTTTTATAACACCATAATCTTCCTCAACCTAGAAGTCTTGTTAAAGAGCGCAATGATTTGGTTTCACAGAAACCAAGAGAATCTCCTGCAGCAAGTGAAAACCCCAACGGCCACCACAAAGGATTATGAAGCTGGCACTCAGGAACCAGAGCTCTTGGCTGCTTACCTGGAAGAGTATGAAGATGAGGAAGAGCTCGTAGACGACGCTGACACACAGCCAGAACCTCCAGTAAGCTGCAGAGAGAGAGAACCGGGAGGTCAGCAGGTTTCCAAGCACTACACAGAGCTACAGCTTCCCTCAACCCGTCCGATTTCTTTCTCCACATCCCAGAGCCTGACCTGTCCCAGCTGGGGACTCCCACCCCAGCTAAGGCACTTTGCCACCTTCTGCCCACACGCTGCTGAACCAGGCAGGAGCAACCACTGCTTTTAGTTCTGCAACTTCATCTTCTTCCCTGAAGGCAAGAGCCTTTCCTCAAGGGGCAGAAATAATTTCAAGATGCCAACGACCTTTTCACTTCCACTTGGACTTAAACAAAAGCAGCAGAGGCTCAGCGGGTGCTGGCTGCAAGACCTATCAGATCATCTAAACTCCTCCTAAGAGAAGCACAATGCACAACTCAGCTGCTTCAGCGCCTGCAGTCGTTCTCCACCCTCCCCAGCTGTGTGATTGCAGCTCTCCCCAAGCTGCAGCATCACCCAACTCCAAGAGACACACAAATCACAGCATTTATGCACCTCCAGCTCCATCCTCATTCTCCCGAGGTAGCAGGCTCTGAGCTTTGGGCTCCCCAGGCTGCATTTGTGTCCCGAACTCATCCTAATGCACCCAGAGTAGCCTTCCAAAGGGATTCCTGGGCTCCAAAGTCTCCCTGGGTGTCTCTGTGAGCTCCCACGTGGAAGGACGATGGGTAACACAGAGCCAGGATGTGCATAGGCTCCAGCAGCTTCTCCCAACCACATCCCAGCATCCACACACGGCTGTGCAGCAAAACCCGACTCAGTCCAGGGAGGTATTTCAACCCCTCAGTAACACCACACATTAATCACTCTGGAATGATTTTAATAGACTTTCCTTCAGGTGTTTCCTGTTTGCACCTAAAAACCAGGGCTCTCCTTTCCTGGATATGTCTGGGTGAGAGTCAGAACGGGCTGGGGGAGCCAAGGGGAGCAGAGGCAGTGAGTGATTCCACCAGCACCAACTGAAAAACCCCACAACCTTCAGGCTGGGTCAGGTTATTTCTTTCTAGTAACTCCCCAGTGGCTGAATCTGTGAATGATTGACCATGACAGAACCAATGCAGGGGCCAGGCATCAGCTCCAGGCTTGCAGAGTCATCCGTCGGCTCAGAGCCTGTGAGCAGCCGGCCAGGCTCCGGCAGAGCTTCAGGGAGGCTTCCTCCACCCCTCAAACAAAACTGAGCGCTGTCTTTGCCCAATTCAGTCTCCAGCAGGGGGTGAAAAACACTCCTCATTTTTCAGAAGGCGTCTCTGTCAGCCTGCTT
The DNA here is from genome assembly GCA_013400375.1 of Thinocorus orbignyianus. Lineage (NCBI taxonomy): Eukaryota > Metazoa > Chordata > Aves > Ciconiiformes > Thinocoridae > Thinocorus > Thinocorus orbignyianus. The sequence continues at coordinate 94,531 of VXBW01007911.1, read as the reverse complement.
CTGACACCATCGTTAAAATAGACCGAAATGTGAGAAGGTGTGACCTTTTTTTCCCAGCAAAACTGCTAAATTAATTTCATTAAAATGGCCTGCTTCGCACCTCAGGGGAGGAGAAATAAACCAGGCAGGTGGGGTCTGGATAACAGGACACCCAGAGCTCTCCGACAGCTGCCAAGGGAAATCTGGGACTTGTAAGATTTTTACTTAAGGTCTACAAACATAACTGCCACTTCTTCATGATGCAACAGGATGAAGTGTCTTCTTAGGGGTCAGTCATTACAAAAATCAGTGAGTATGAGGTGGTTTTGCCCCTTGGTCTCCTGGAAGGAAGGAAAAGCAGTGTCCAGGCTGCCTCCCCCTGCCCGGGGCAATGCCCAGCGTCTCTCCTGCAGCAGCCTCACAGGAAATCTGGAGAAACCATGGCTCCAGAGCTCTGTCCTTCCTTCACATTTAATTGTCACAGCTCAGGAAAACCAAACGAGCAAGAACCCCTCCACTGGCCCAGGGGGGTTTTTTTGGAGAGGACCCTCTCCCCAGCCTAGTTCTGGAACCGATGGACACACAGCTCAGAGAGCAGAAACACCTAAAGGCTCAGCAGGGCTTTTCCTCTCCTGCACACACAGAGGATCTGTAGAGGCTGGACAGGCTCTGTGACACTGCAGAATAAATAAAAAAAAATACATAAAATCTGGTAGTGATGTAGTGTGCTTTCTCCTGGGCTGCCATGAGCACCCAGGAGGGTTTAAAGCCACTTTTTATCTGCACAATGCACCAGAAACGAGATGTTTTGGAGGCTGCACAAACACTGTGTTCTCTCTCTTCCTGGACTGGCCTCAGCTTCAGCTATAAAGTTATTTTTGGCAGAGCTGATATTTGTTTGCCTTTAGCACGCTTGTCACCACCAACCTCCCGCAAATTAGGACTATCTCCCTGATGAAGCAGGCTCCAGCTAACCACTGCATACCTGAGAGCTGAGTAATTACCCTGCTCAGACGCCGCAGCGGGGCTGAGAACACCGGAGCAGATCTCCAGGACAGGGGCTGCCAGGCTGAGGGCACAACCACACACTGACCCCCAGCCTGACCTTGACCACCCAAAGGGCTAAATGGGCAAGAAACAAAATTCTAAGGAAAGCAAACCTACCCTGAGGGGGGGAGACTAAAAACAATGCTTGTTGCTTTGGCAAAATCTGTGTGCTTTGGCAAAGCCCAGGGTGAGCTGGCACAGGTGAGCTGTGTGTAAATAAGTCAGGAGGGCAAATGCTGAGCAAGAAGAGCTACTGAAACAGAGCAACATCAGGCACAAAAAGATAAACCAGCTCTGAGCTGGCCATGAACAGGCAGCCACGTACTGAATGATGGGAGGAGAGCTGGCCGCATCCAGGAGGCAGGGTTTGGACCTGCCAGCCCCGCTGCGTGACCGCCGTGTCCCTGCTGGCCCAGGGCTTCCTTCCGCCCTGTAAATGGAAGTGGGGCAGGCTGGCAGCCCTGCTCCCAGTTCCTTTGGGATGAGATCTTTCTCCGGGAACAGCAGTGCCAAGCCAAGGTCAGAGCCTCAGCTGAACTGCCCAGCACGGCCCCTGTAACCAGAGAGCTCACACGGAACCTCGCTGGGCTGCGCTGCCACGTCCTCTGCTGCCCAACGGCCTTCCCACGGGAGAGGAGAGGGGAAGGACTGCTGCTCTCCTCAAAGCAGGCACCACCACAGCCTGCCGTGACTCTGTGAGCACCCACTGTCCAACCAAACCCCTACAGCCCCCAAAAACCCCTCTTCAGAAGATCAAACCATCACACAAGCTGGAGGAAAGGTGAAGCTCATACAGAAGAGGATGTGAATACACCCAGCGTTTGCAGTGACACAGGAGCTTCTCCAGCCCCCTCTTCATGGACCGCTTGGTTCTGCTGAGGGATGCTCAGCTCCGGTCCCATACCTGCCGCTCCTGAGACAGGAGCATGTGGAGGTGGCAGATGTTGGCTCTGTCCAGGCCAGAGGTTGGTCCCACCTATGCTAGACCTTGGCTGCAGAGGTCTCTGACCTGCGGACTCTCCCCATCCCATTTGTACCACTTTGTTCCAGGGAATACAACCAGGCTCTGTCCCAGACAAAGCCACAGGAGAGTCTAACACCCAAAGCACCCAAACACCACCATGTCCTTAAAAGGAACAACTTGTCCTACAGGAGGAACCGAAATGAACTGTACAAGAAAGAGTAAAACCTGCTATTTAGTAAGGCCCTGGAAATGCAGAATTCCGCATACAAGCGCACGTTCGCAGAGCGTGCTGTGGGCACTGCTCTAGAACAACGTCTGCTCTGATGGAGGTTTGTAACTTGTGCTGTTCCTCACACAGAACAGCATCCCCACACTGGAACACTGCATTTCTGGCACAAGAATTACAGCTTTATTTGACTGCAGGAGAGCCCAATGCTGCCAGGAACATTATATAAGCCTATATAAATTCCTTTAATTCTTTCTTGATGATTCACACCTAAAATGAACCAAAAAAAATTTTAAAAAATAAAAATCAAAGATAATAAAATATTTTCATACTTTACCCAAGAGAACACTACATGGAAGAGGTTTTGAGTGGTGCTTTCAAATGCTTTCCAAACTTACAGTCTACTAGAAATCTTTCAAACTGTAGTGAAGGGCTTCTGATGCGGCAGTTCCCAGGGGAACGGACAGCAAAGGGAGCGCAGGGCCCCAGGAACTGGCTGCGAGGTCAGGAGCGCAGCCCCAGCACAGAAAGGAGGGATAAACAAGGGAATTTCAGGTTTCCAGAACCTGGCAATTCACACAAAGCTTTTTACTAACAACTGGAAGCCAGAAGAGGCAGATTAAATAAATCAACTCCTCCGGTACCCGCAGGTGGAGAGCGCAGGTCCCCTGGCTGGAGGCTGGGTGGCAGCTGGGAAGGCAGGTGCTAAGGGAGCACTGCTAATTAAACTGATTTGTTATTATTTAAATTACAACCTACCTCCTCTACACATAACACAAATATTTACCTTCACCACAAACCAGGCAAGGTACCAGAAACATTTGGGTGACTTGAGCAACTGACATTACCTGGATGAGGTCTGGAAAATGGTCCATCTTTAGCTTGTGTGACTCCAAAACACAAGAAAACCAGGATACTGGCAACAATGCCCCTGAAAGTGAAGAACACAACAGTTGAGGTTGCTTCATTGTCTCATTAAATTGTAAATTATGTTCTTCCTGATAAGAAGTGCCTGGTCCTTGTTTTTTACCTACTAATCATGGCAGCTGTAAACCAACGCCTTGCAGAGGTCACGCGTCAGGGAAATGGGTGTAAAATGCTATATTTACGTATGGTTTCATGACAGACCCTCTCAAACCCCTAAAATGATCCACCCATCATTCTCCCTCCCTCCCCAGTGAGGGCTCACTGCTGTTATTCCCACTTTGCTGTGGTTTCCCAGTATGGTTCCTGCCCAAGAACCCACTCAGGAACCCCCAGCACAGGGAGCAGCTCCTCCAGCCACGTGAGGAGCCGCAGGTGCTGGATCATCACCAGGTGTGCAACGAGCCAAACACCCCGCGTCTCCAAGAAGCTTTTATGGGCACTTTGTCAGACAGACTGAAAGCTCAGCAGCGAGCAAGCTCTCACCTTAGAGCTCCTCACCACTCCTGAAAAATTCCAATAGAATTTAAAAATAAACTGTTGAACTTGACACCGCTCTCCAACAACTTCTTAAGTGAACTAAAGACACGGAGGAGATCCTAAGGCCAAACCAGCCACGGTGCGACTTCAAAAGCTGGAATATAATTACTAAAGAGCCGAACAGGACCTAACGAAGACATCAGAGAAACAGTAAGTTTCCAGGTAAAGTCCAAGTAAACTGAAGACCCACAACCTCACCCTGCACGTTCCTGGAGCAGGATGGTGCAAGAACTGATCCAGCTGAAAACTCACCTGGGTGCACCCCAGAGGCACTGACTCGGCCCAGCTCCTCACTTCTACTGGGGGACACAGCAGCCCCCGCTCAAGGCTGAGCCAAGGTGGGACTGGACCCCTGATGACCAGGAGAAGGCTCTGGAGGAGATCCCTGCTGGCCAAGCAGCAAGTGAAGCAAGCAGCAGGCAACGTCTGGGGACTGACACCCACTAATTCCACATGATACGTTTTTTCATCAAAGTCTTGTTTCACAAGTAAAAGGAAAATGGAAAAACAAACATTCTAGTGTGAATGCCCACCCTGTCCTGCCAGGAACACTGCTCCAGAACACGGACCATGCCAGGCCAAGGTGCCAGCAGGTGGGCAAGGGCTGGCCATTCATCCCAAAAGTACCCAACATCAGCCCACAACTCCCCTGAGACCTTACACATCCCACACACACAATGGCATTTCTTTTCCAGCAGTTACCACTTGTTTTACACTAGGACAAGAGCCCATGCTCTACACCTGGAGACATTCCTTGACTCTAAAAGGATGGCACCGTATAACGCAATCCCAAAATGCTCTTTTTTTCTACATCCAAACTTCCAATAGAATGTACATTCCCTGCTTAAGAGCTGGCTGAAGGGAGGTATAACTGGGAAATCCCTCGGCACGCTGCAGTACATGGTGCAGCCCCCGACTGTAACTGAAATCACTGTTTGCATCAGAAAATAACCAGTAATTTTTCTTTCATTAAGAAAACGTTACACTCCAGAAGCACTTAGAAAAATCTTCTTTCAAAATAGAAAACAAAAGTATTTACTTTTGCAACATTCACCTCCCAGTGTAAAACGTTTGTGTCCTGAAATGAGAGATGTTTCAGGTGACAGACCTAAGCAGGTACTTCACTCGCTCTGGGACACTGGGCAGCACAACAGGATCAGCTCCTGAACCCAACAGTGACCAGAGAGCCCCACCACGCTTTTCAAACATGAAGATGCAGTAGAAGTTTTCAGTTGATCTCCAAGAATGAGAATATTCTGCACTTCAGGTCCCTAGTCTTTGTTTGGAAATCCCAGGAGCAACACTGGCACTGAGCAGCCCACATTCCATGCCCTGTGACAACACACATCTCCCCAGGGGCTCTCCTTACACTCAGCCAAGGATGTCCAAGACTGTTGGTTTAGGTCCAGAGACGCCCTGAATCTAAGTCACCACCAGAACCTGCAGTGATGTCCTTCTTCTAGAACCCTCTCAGGCAAAGAGCAGGTGGAGGGCAGCAGCCAGAGCTCCAGCTGGATGGCTTCACTTCAGCTTCACCACGGAAAGTTCTAAAGAAAATCAGCATTATTTGCATAACAGCTACACCAGCTCCATTATCTCGGTTTTTCCTGCAGTAACTAGATTTCTCTGCTTAGCACCATCATGCTGCATCCTTAGGAAGGCTGCAAAGCCCAGCCCGGAGCCAGGGCTGTTGCTCTCCAGGGCTCCAGAGAAGAGCAGAAGATCTGTAGGATCTGAGAGGGGTTTCCTCAGACAGCCCCAGCAGGCGGCCAGCAGGGACCGGGCTAAGGTCTTCTGTTGGGCAGCAGTTCAGGAAGATGTTAAATGGCAAAGTGTGCCTACAAAAATAACCTTAGCACCAAATAAGAAGAGAACATGGCACCAGTTCTGTCAGAACAAACAAGGGATTGTTTGTCTGGTTTGCAGAGTGGATGGGGAGACACAAAACAATGACTCTTGTCCGTGGGTGTCTGCATCGCCCTTTGTTCCAGGCCCTTAACGAGGCAGCTCCCACGCTGTGTCCCATGCAGGGTGGCTGGTACCAGCCCCTCGCTGGCAGCCCAAGCTGGGACCTGGCAGGCAGAGGTCGAGCATCCTCCTCACCTTGTGTTCCCTGCGGGTGTTCAGCCACAGGAGCTGGAGACCATCTGCTTGCTGACACACACCCCCAGACCACAGCTGGGCTTCAACAGACCTGTTATCATGGCCAAACCGTGACCAACCATAGCCAGAAACCAGTGCAGAAAGGCATCTTACTCAGGATGGAAAATCAGTGTACAGCCCTGGTCCATACAGGGCTTTTTACACCTGAATGTGTCTGTTTTATCTGGAAAAATCACAGAGTGATATGGAGCTGCATCTCTTTGCTAACAAGTGAATTTTCAGCAGTTTACACCAGAGGCAATCTGATGGCAGATCTCACGTGACCACACCAACATCAGTGCGTGTGACCCTCCTCGACTTCAACTAGATTTACATGTAAAACACTCTGTAAACCTTATCTTAAAAAAAAATATTTCCTCCTTTATTGCTGTAATGTGTTATGGGAAGGAAGGTGGCACTGAGATGGCAGCGTATAAACAGATGCAAATGTGATCTCTGCTTTGGACACCACACCCCATGATCTCAGGGGTGCATCCTCTTGGGTTCTGTCCATCCTTTCTGCTGGTGACTTATTGCAGGAATCCCACCCCTCGCCCTGCCCGGAGCTGCTTCTCCATGGGCCTGGGTGAAGGAAGCACTTTTAGAGGGGAGAGAGCCCCAGACTCCTTCCCCTGGCTACTCCAGGAAGCACACACAGCAGTTTGTGTTCTGGGCTTTGATCTAACCTTCTGCTCCAAGCACCCACCGCCGCTCGCAGCCTGGCACCTCGCAGCAAGAGCCTGGAAACAACGGGGGCCGAAGCGTCCGGCCGTGTGAATCCAGACCTTGCACCTAGGCCTGGGAACGCTGCCCCGCTGTCACTGTGCAGCAGGTGGAAATAAAGCAGCCTGACAGCCAGGGACACTGCCCAGGGCTCACACACCCGCCGTCGGCTGGTCAGGCAAGCATTCCCGTCAAGGATCCGCACACAGGGACAGCCCCACGCAGGGCAACGCTTCAGATCCTAACACACAACAGCTCTACATTAACACCGAGAAAAAGTGCCTTATCCTACCCCGAGCTGTAAGTTATGCAAGAAAAAAGAAATAAATTGTGAAAGCCTGGGATGTGGATATACTCATGCATGTTGTGACCATCAGTGTCCTGCCCTGAAACGCCTCTTTTTGTTCAAATAGACACTTAAAGAGCCATGCTAAATTGGTGAGGAACAATGAGATCAAAGAGCAGCAGGGACAGGGACACGGACACTAAACAAGGGTACGAACAGCTGGGACAGGAACCGAGCTGGAATCCTCCATGCTTACTGGTGCTACACTTGGCATGGCACCTACCCCAAAGACCTTGGGAAAGGGATTTAACTGAGACCAGAGAGGAGCTCATCGAGAACTGACCCAGCATAAGGAGGGTGCTGAACCCCACGGACACCTCCATCCCCTCTGGGGCCAAGGCAACAGGCGTGACGCTTGGGAAAGGCCACAGGACTCGTGTGTCTGTTCCAACCTTTAGCCTGGAACAAGCAATGACTTGGCCAAGCTGACTCCTCTCACAACCTGGCACGTAGCTTGGGTGATTGTGGCAATGGCACGAGTGGAAACAGAGATGTAGCCTCCAAAACCAGTAACAGAACCGATCTGGAAGACCTCACACAACTCTCAGGATGCTGCTTTTCCTGTATTTGTGTGTCTCAGTATCACAGGCAGTGCCCACAGGCAGACACAGAGCTGCTGGCTGCCCACCGGGGTGCTGCTGATCTGCTGTGAACAACCGGCCACCTCGGGCCCTGCACGGAAGGCAAAGCAACTTCTATTTCATGAAAGAAAGGTTAAGCTGCTGATTTATCTTCTTTGCTTTTGTTTTTACTAAAGCAGCAAAGGCTTTAATCTCAATAATAAGATATTCCACTGAGTCACCTTAAATCTGTATTACTCCTGAAGGATGTGTCATCACTTCTTGTCCAGCTTTTCCCCCCACCCAGTTCCGAGCTGCCATTCCCGGGGATGCCAGGTCCCCATCCACCCCCCCGGCCTCCCTCCTTATACAGCAATAAAATGGCATTTGCTCACTCCAAAGCCTTCCAGAAGTTTTCCCAGCCCCAGACAGGCCACTGTGTTCCAGCTTGTGCCTCACGTGTGAAAATACAGCTCAGCACACGCCGGAGCTGCAGCGGCTACAGCTATTGTGTGCCTGACACAGCAACAACTAGCTCAGGAAACACCCCGGGTCCTGCCTTCCCATGGCAATGAATGCTGGGTCCTGAGTCACTTCAGAAACATGCAAAAAAATAGGAAGAAACCCTTTAACAGCACCGGGGAAAACAGCATGGTATTTAAGAAACCAGGCTGGTAGAAGACAATGACTTCTGTGCTTGTGGCACGGATGCTTTGCAGCTTGTAAGCACCTCCTCCATTTTTAAAATATACTTAGATTTTCAAAAGACCACCTTTCTTCCCTCTTTTCGTTCCCTACTCATTTCTTTAAAAAGAGAAGAAATCCAGCTATGTTTGATCAGCTCAAATTACGGCAGAAACAGACCACACATGTAAGAGTCACCTCATTCCTTTCCCCCCCCAAGATCTCCCCTTTGGGCTACATGCTTTCATGTTCATTTTCAACAACAACTCACGATCTGTACTGAAATCTTGAACATCATTCCACAAAGAGCACTTCGGTCAGAAAAATCTAGTCCCAGCTCACACAATTTAGAAAGTCAGGTTGTCTTAAGATGCAGAATCATTGCCAAAGAAACTCTGCCAGCACTTTAAGGCTTCAGGAAGAGTTTTGTTTTTCAAACCACACGGGTGGCACCGCCCGGTGTGACAGCCAGTGACACTAAACCGATTAGAAATGAAATTGAGCAGTCAGCATCAGGGCAGCTCAGGCTCAGGCTTGGTTTTGTCAGTTTCTGAGGGTTTGGGCACTCAAAGGAGTTGAAGTGAAGGTCACTTGAGGTGGCTCACCCACGGGACAAAGGCACGTACAGCATCCTGGCCGTGCAGCTGTACCCCTCCCTCCACACCCCCGCAGGAGGGCTGTCCCAGGGCCTCACTCACCTCTTGGTGTTGTAGGCTGTATCTTGCGGCGTCTCCTCAAGCAAGGTCACGTAGCCCAGCGCACAGGTGAGGATGAACAGGACTGTCAAGGTGTGAGCTCTCCTGAAACGCAGAGGAGAGAAAACCGACGTCATAAAGCGGAAAAACTCGTCCCTTCACCTGCCAGCGAAGCCGTGGGAAGTCTGATACCCCGTCAGTGACACTGAAGATGTCTAATTGTACAGGTAATAACACAGGCACCACATTAGTTATCACCAGCACATGACAGAAACCTCCCAAGGAGCAGCTCTTGCTCATCTGACCCCCTCAAGCCTGGAGTTAAAGAAGATTTGGACAAACACTTGCCAACTTGAAACCAGCACCAACTGCAGTAACAGGTAGAAATAAACCCCTCTCTCTCCCCCCGGTTAGGGGGGTCTGTACCCACGGTGCTGCCACACAGCTGCTTCAGAGCCTGTCCACCACATCTGCAGCAGAAGGACCAGCCTCTTCAGCCTAAACAGGAGTCACTCCACACACGGGGAGCACACATTACCAGAAAAACCAGTCATTAAAAAAAAAGTAGAACTGCAACTGTTACCATTCAGAGATTTTAAGAATGATGATGCTCCTCTGGATGCCCTATTTGCAGTAATTCTTACAGCTCCCGTTCATCCTAGATACGAGGAGCAGGTCCACACACCTACGGGTTTGAGACATGGAATACTCCCACAGGGCACCAAATGCATTCCTTTAATCTCACGCTGAAAATTCCTTCCCTAATGAGAAGCCATTTATTGTTTTCACTGGAAAACTCCTCTGACCTCAGCCCAGGAGCAAGGGAAGTCTGGGCACTTCAGATCAAGTCACAGACACAAGTTCTCGTTCAGAGAACCAGACAACAGCTCTTAATACAAACAATTAAAATTACACAGGTACAAAGCAGCAAGCTCAGGGAACAGGAAACCTGAGTGAAAGTGACAGTGTGTGTGGGTGTATCTGTGTGTGTGAAGTCCATCACCACAAGTACCTGTACATAACAGCTCTTTGTAGGTCACAGTGTAGAACAAGCCAGCCCTACATTCCCAGTTCATGCCAAAGACCAAAGTTTGCCCATATTCAAGTTGCAGAGTGCACAATAAACCAGAGATCGCTGTGGATTTCTCAGAGGTCCCACTGATGCACCTTTATGAGCAAACCCAGAAATCTACCTCAAATTGCTCCAAAAGTCAAGGCGAGCGTTATTTTGAAGCACAGTTTCACCCTAATCCAGAACTCAGCCGCTTCCCGCAGCATCCCTTTAATCCCACTGGGAAAGGCAGGCAATACCTCATAAGCAGATGCAATCCTCTTCTGCCGCTGCTAAAAAGGTGTTGGGCGTTTAACACCGTCCTTCCTCGCAGCCCAGAGGACAAGGGCCAGCCAGCTCCAGGGGACAGAGAGCCAGAAGGTCCCAGGAGGACTCTCAAAAGGAGCCAGGAATCAGCCAAAGCGGGGGGCAGGCGGCGGCGAGCTCCCTGCTCGGCAGCAGCATCTTCCTCGGCCTCCCCGGCTGCCCGTCCCGGTGATTCAGAGAGCTCACGCTTCCCAAAGGGGGTGTTTTGCAACCTGCAGTATTTGTATTTGGCCGATTTTGTAACCTACAGTTGTTCAAATCCCAACTCCAGCCCCGCCAAAGGAGACAGGATGGCAGGGACTGCATTCAAGGCTCCAGTTCACATCCATCAGACCCTGCTGTCGCTCGCTGCATTTATATATGTGCATAATTAATACAACCTACATTTTGACCATAGGAGAAGGCCAGGTTAACTGCATTATATTATATGCCTTGTTTTATTGTCTACTTTTTTGAACCTAACATCCCAGAGGCTACTGGATAGACCTGGAAACGCTGTCATCCATCTCACCTTTTCACCATCTCAACATCTTTACAATGTCAAATACTTTTTCAGTGCACTCAGCACCACAGAAATTGCCAAAAGAAAATAAATTAGGTATCAGCATCTCCTCGTGTAGATAAATACCTCTAGAAACTCCTCTGCTAGAGCAAGGACTGCCTGGCTTCGCTCACCCAGTGGGGTTTGCAGCAGAGCCAAGGGTCAGTGTTTGAGCCCCAGGCACAAACCTGCTCTGGGGTTCGGGGTTAGTTCTGGTGCCGCAACCACCAGCCTGAAGCTCCCCAGGCTCCCCCGTACCGACAGCCAAGATGCCCCACAGCTCACCAGCTCCCTTCCAGCTCTGTTCTCCCCTCCAACCAGAGGCAGTTTCTCCCGTAGCAAGTTTTCAAGAGGGTTAGTCCTGTGAACATACAGAACCCAAAACCTGGAAGCCAGGATAAAGGTGCTCAGAGGAGTCTGTTGCGGGCAGAGCGGGCTGGCAGCGCCGAGCAGAAAGCTGTGCGAGGTGACAAGGTGATGGCAGGTGCCAGGGGCAGCAGAGCATCCTGTGAACCTACCTGCCAGCACACAAAACAACCCACCCACAAAGAAACAGGCACACACAGATACACACAGCGCCCTGCCGCAGCTTGAGAGCTGAAAACAATGAAACAGAAATCCACAGTTGCATGGAGCAAGGCTGAAGGTGACACATTCACAGTGGCCAGAAAAACAGCACACGGAAGCACTCCCAGGAGGGAAGCCAGCCTGGGCTCATTAAACTGCATAACCAGGGATTATTTTAGTCCCCATACAGACTAGAATAATGCAGCCAGAGGAAGGCAAGAGAGCTAAGAAGATCCGGGCAAGGTAAGCACTGCAGGAATTACGCAGCAGGGCTTACGCTCTCCCCGGAGCCAAGGATCTCCCCGGGAGTCACAGAGGGTCTGGCCCTGCAGCGGGGGCACAGGAGCTTTTGAGTCCAAACATCCAGGAAAGCAGTGCCTAGGAGTATATACGTACAAAAATACATAAGGCCAGGAAGGCCGAAGAGAACTCACAACAAACCCTCAACTATTAAAAAGCCAGAATATTAAGGAGCTGATTTCTCTGCACCAGCATCTTTCTGACTTTTAAGGGAAATAATTCAAGTCTTGTTTTTATAAAAGCACGTGCCCTGCTAACTCAGACACGAGGGAGAGCAATCGGGGCCCCTCCATTCCCTATCCCTCCCCCCCAGCAGCTCGCACAGCCTGGGCTTTTCCAGGGAACAGGACTCAGTTCAAATCCCACCCCTCTTTTCCTGCTGTCACACTCAAGCTGCAGGTTTTACACAAGAATTACTATCAGAGTTTAATTTTCCAAATAAAGTAGATGGCAAAAATCACCTCAGGTGATTTATAGGTGTGTTCTGGGGGACACCGGGAGGGTCAGGAGCAGCGACCTCCTTCCATCCCCAGCACAAAGGAAAATCAGCTTAATTAGTGGCACCACACCCTAATTGCTGTCCACTGCTCTGCACCACCGTTCATTAGTCAGAAATGATGCAACTGCCCTGAAAACAATAACAATTATTGGGAACAACCTGCAGAGTGTTTATTTATTAATGTTTTTGTCAATTCTCTAAGCACAGCACCATCCCAAGGCCCGGGCAGCGTGGTCATCCCCCGGGTTTAGGGATGAGCATCAACAGCTCCTGCAGGAGAAGGGTCTGCCAGCAGACCCAGCCGAGCCCACCTCGGCCCCTCACCAACTGCTTCACAAAGAAATAGGGTTTTTCCTCCTGATGCCAAGTAACAGTAAAGTCATAAAAGCATTTCTAAGAGATTTTAAGTGAGTGTCAAGGCTCCCTGCCCTCCGTACGCCGACACACTGCCTGACGCCCGCTGGGAACTCTAAGGAAACGTGACAGACAGGCAAACACAGCGATCACTGTGACAGCAGCGGGGTTCTTGTGAGGAATAAGGTACAGGGTGTTATTGTAAAGAACAACACACAGCACAACACAACAATAATTAGTGACAATTTAAAACTGGCGAATATTTTGACAATCAAAATCACAATTAGCAGGGAAACAATCCTGTTTGGATATAAAGAGGTTTCTGAAGCCTGCAACAGAAGCTGGCCATAACCTTGGCAACACATCCCAAATCGGAGACACGAAGCAGATGCCCGGGTTGCACAGGGCTGGAGCAAATGCTCAGGCCTCAGCATTTTGAAAATAAAGCAGGGAGCTGCCAGCTGGAGACACGAGGCCTCTCTCATCCACCTGGATCTCAAAGAAACCCTCAGCAGCCACCAAGCCAAGGTCTGTGCTTCCACTGCCCGAAAGCTCAAAGCGCCCGTGTCTGTAACACAACAGAGACCAGGCTGCTGCTTTGAAGCTCCACACCACGGCTGAAAAATCTGTTTAAACTCTCAGAGATAATAATAATAAAAAAAAAGTACCTATTCTTAGACCAGCAACGAGCCTTCAGCACATCCCTAAAGGTACACAACGCCGATTAAGTTTCTGGACATACTTGTGACACTCCAAAATAGCAACGTTCAGTTTCCTTGCCATGAGCCGGTGCCTCCCGTGAACCTGCGGCTCCAGGAGAAGCACGGAGGCTCCTTCCTCCAGAGGAGCCAGAGCAAGGATTCAAAAGCAGAGCGGCCTCAGCAAATCCGTCCTTGGCCTTTGAAGGAAGAAGGAAGAGACAGTCTCCATTCTGCAGTCCTCCAGAGTCCACAAGTTATCCAAGTTCCTAAGGGCTGCTTTAAATGGCAAACGTTTTGGTATGTTTCAACCTCCTGAAATCTGTTTCAGGTTTCAGTCCCAAACTGATCCCGAGCAGTAACCTGGGTGAGGGAACTCTCACAGGGTCCCTGCACAGAGATTTCTTCCACACTTGTAGCTGACTTGAGGGAACTATGTGAACCCTTCCTTCCAGGAAAGGGCCAGGACATGCCAGTATCGCGGTTCTTGGGGGACAACCGCCTCCCTCTGCCACACCGGCCAGCGTCACCCTCCCAGCAAAGGGCACTGCTGGGGGCACCCAGAGCCACGGGTGACACCTTGGTGGCCAAGGTGAGATTCCTCTGCTCAAGCTCAGCAATATGCTCCAAGGTGGTCAGAGAATGGGAGGAGAGGGGTCAGCAAATGCAGAGCATCAGAGGCAGCAGCTTGCATAGGATGAGAAAGTAAAGATCCAGCAAATGTGAAGTTTCCAAGGAGCTCGCGGGATGTAAGAGCTGCACAGCCCTCGCCAGAGAGCACAGAGAAACGGTCCTGCTGATTGCAGATCTTCCCTCTCCCTAATCTCTCCTCCCAATAAACCATCAGCCTCCCTCCGGACAGCCCCTCAGAAACCCCAGGAATCTCCACACAATGGCAAGACAGAATTATTTAGCAGGAGAATAAAAAAAACCCCACATCAGTACCCAACAGAGGACATTAAAGGTAATTAAACTCAAATTAAAGTCAGGCTTAGCAAAAGCAATTAACCCATAGAGTCACAACGTAACGTGGTGGCAAAGATGTAGCAGGCACCTCCCAACTCCTTCAAACCAAGGCTCCCTGGAAGACGTGCTTGGGTTAAATGCTGAGCAGGAGATACAGAAGTGAGGGGTAATGCTGAAATTTCAGGAGATGACTCTGCACAACTTCTACTTAAGAGATCCCAAACCAGTAATCCAGGACAGGGCTGGGCTGGCAGGAGTGGACTCAATGCCACTCCACCTCCTGCCAGGACGGGGAGGAAGGTTTCATCCTCTCCTCAAAAGCGTTGCTGCACAGCCCTGCTCTTATCACTTCTCTGATTCAGTGGAGATAAATCAATTCACTGTTTCACTGACCTGTTTTGCTCCTCCTCAGAAAGACACGGGTCTCCCCTTTCTCCAGCATCAATTATCTTTAGGCATCTCTCACTGCTCTCTGGTAACAAACCCCAGTTTCTCTGGGATCCCCCTTTCCCCGCAGAGCACCAAGTCCCAGCAGCACCAGACGCTCCAGAGTGACAGAGACCGAGCTGCAGAGATGCAGAAAGCTCCACGTGGGGATATTAAAAAAAACCAAAACCAACCACCCACCCAACCCCGAGGTTTTTCCATGCCAGCTCAGTAAAAACATCAGATCTGCAGCAAAAACAAAAGCCAAAGCCCCAGCCACAAAGAGGGCCTTTGTCTGCACCCAGATTGCGAGCCCCGCCAGCACAAGGAGCAGCGGCAGGTACCGGGAACCCCGGTGGCCGTTTGGGCAGAGCAGGGACCTGGGGACAGCCCCAGCCTGGCAGCGCCCGGCCAGCGGGAGCAGAGCTCCGAGATCCACCCGGGATAATCCCTTTCCTAAAGCTGCTTCCCGCTTCCTTCCCGTGACATTCCTCAATGACAACAGGAACCGACAAGGTACCGACCCAGCCGGTTCCCACAGCGCGGTTACAATACAGAATTTCCCAGATTCAAGCCATTAGGACTGAATAAGCACGAGACCCATTTTTTCCAAGTTTTAAAATGTCTCTAAAGAGCCGGCCGGCAGCCAGAGTGCCGCCTTCCCCAAAGGTCACACCTACAGCAGCGAAATCACCTTCACAGACTGAACTGCCTCACTGCTAGAATGATTTCTGACAGTGTCTGCAAGTCCCAAATTCAGGAATTTTTCCAACCCGAGCAGGCCAGGTGGGTAACTGTGCCCACTGCCTTCTGAGCTGCAAGGAGAAAAGGTGCTTCCCACACTTTTCCACATGGGCAAGGACAGAGGGCACCTGCGCTCCGAAATTTCCCTTTTCTGTGACCACCCCCGTAACAGACAGGAGAGCACCAAGGGTCACAGGAGGAAAATCACGCCTCCATATAAACTTTGTGCTCAGCTGCTGTAGGAACAGGGTCGTTCCCAAAGGATATGGGAACACGCTGGCACGCACGGGTCAAACGGAACAGAGGGAAAAACCTGGAAACTTTTACAAGCATCGAAACTCCTGGCTGCCAGAGCAAGCAACACCCACCAGCAGAGAAAATCAAATAAATAGGTAAGTTAAGGAGCAGCTTGACTGCCCTCCTGGAAGGGACTGGGCGACAAAGGGGAAGCTCCTGAAGGAATGGTGACACATTCAGCCCTTCAAAAGAATTCACAGGGACAAACTAACTGCAGCTACAGCCCCTATTTCAGGATGATCCTGCACCAGCAGCACACCCCACGCTGGTCCCACTGCCCCACCACAGGGAAAAGGCACAACAGGCTGAGATTATGCAAAAAGAAAAAGCAATGGGTGTTTTTTGGGCATCCAAAATGCCTGGCAGGAGCCACCTCAGGCAGAGAGGAAGAAAAGGATGGCTTTACCCATTTTCCATTTATAAGTCGCACCACTCCGCGGACCTCGGCAGGCTCCGGTTATTCAACCGCTGGCTCAGCTGACATGTGGCTCCCCAAGAAAGGTCCTCCTGCCCTCACAACGACGCCCCTTGGATCCACCTGCCCATGTGCCAGGGTTCTGCAGAGACCACCCTGTGACCCAGCAGTGTGGAATCCTTCCTCCGCTGTCGGTACCGGCACAAATACCCCCCAGAACGGGCGGCTTCACGCAGCCGAACACCCCGCGCCCGGGCGCTGCCCGCACTGGCGGGGCAAGAGCCAAGCGCCCTCCCCCGCGGCTCCTCCGGCTCAGGCTCCGGCCAAATCGCATCTCCCCGGGCTCATGTTCCCAGCCTGGCACCTCGGTGTCAGCGCCGGCTCCTTCGACAAGGGGGACGCGCGTTGAGCACAGGCGGGAAGAACCACGGCTCCGCACAGGCTGAGGTGGGCTTCGGGGACACCTCCAGCAGAGGTGGGGCTGAGGAGCACTTTTCCAGCCTCTCTTCCTGCAAGGATTGTATTTACCGGGAACCCTGCTTGTCCCACTGGCAGCCCTGGCTTTTCCACACCCATTTTCTGGGCTGAGCACAGCACTGACCCACACCAAATTATGGTTTAGTGCTGGAAGTGGCAGCGTCAGTTGGACTGGAGGATCCCAAAGGCCTTTTTCCAACCCAAAAGGCTCTAGGAACCTATTCTGCAACACACCTGACCGGCAGAACTTGGGCATGATGACCCTGGCGTCCTATCAGGATTACAGGCAAGAACAGGGACAGAAAAGGCTTTTTCCAAGAGGGATGGCAGGGAGGAAGGCAGAGGGGCTTCCGCAGGCGATGCCGACACAACACCCGGGTCGGGCACAAGCCTGTGGCCCGGGCAAGGGGTCCCCAGGAGTGGGGGATACTGGGGGGGACCGGGGGTGGAGGTATCACTGCCCAGAGCCTGCCCGAAATCACGGTTCCAGCGCCAGGAACCGGCAACTCACATCACCGCCGTACCGGGGAGAACACCCCCAGCCCCGGCAGCGACCCCGAGAGCCGGGGAGACCCCAGGGACGGCGCCGCAGCCCTGTGCTCATCCTCAGCCTCCCCAGCGCCCTGCTGCCCTGCCCGCCCGGGACCGGGA